>JAKTWL010000019.1:0-223397 GCA_030581995.1 Wickerhamomyces sp. NRRL YB-2243
GGACCTTGGGTGTTGATGGGGTCCCCAAAACTGGAACAAACAAAACCGGCGGCTGAACGCAAGGGACCAAGGACCCCTTTAATTGGCTCTTTTTGTCGTAAAAAGATCAACAATAAGTTTAGTTTTTTTATTCATCTTACGTAACTTAGCATAATAATTACCCAATTAGCTGAAGACTGGAGACTTTTAAAAGCTAACGCACACCAACCAACTACCGAGGGAACCAAGTTAGTCACCACAACTCACTCAATCATTTAAAAAAAAAAAAAAAAAATTTAATTGAGATTCTTGAACAAGGATAAAGATTCCTTAATTCTTGATGAATATGATTCAATAATACCTATAGTTTGATCTTGATCGTATTGAAACTCTGTAGTAAAATCAACAATTGTTTTGAAATCTTTTTGAAATGTTTCAATTCCACGTATATAAATCCAAAGACCAATTGATAATATTATAAATACCAATATCATTTTTAATACCGTTATTATAAGACCATATATGATAGCCACTGCATTTTTGATGATAAAATATAAGACAATTGCTCCAAAGATGATCAAAATCGGACCTGAGATATCCGGATAATCAATTAAAAACTTTTTAATGATAAGAAATGAATTTGTTATTATCGAATAAATCAATCCCACAACAACCGTTATAACGTAATCTACCTCTAAATTTCCTGTTATTCTAACCATGGTTATTTTATGTACTAATCGAAATTATTAAATCAACCAAATCAATCAATGAATTGGGATTTTTTTTTGGGTTTGATTTCAAAAAAAAGAGTCAAATAAATTTCTCCTTCTTATTTTGAAAGACGGGAATTGATTCCAAATTTTTTTTTTTATTTTTTTGGGTATCAAAATTTCCGAGGGTTTGAAAGAAGAAGAAAATACCTGTCTCGGGGAACTGCTCGGCTCAGTTATTTTTAATAGTCCGAGAGATTCCGACTTTCATTTTGAAATAATTAAAAAAAATACTGGGGATGACTAATCAAAATGACTAAGCAACACCAAAATCTCGAAAAAGAATTTATTAATTAATTAATCAGTTAAATTTGTTAAAAGGGCAATTAATGAATATTAATAATTGATATCAATAATTTTTAAGTTCAATCATTTTAAATCTTATATACTAAACAATATATCATGTCAACCATCCCTTCAAAACAACAAATATTATCCCTTTATAAGAATTATCTTAGAAGTTCATTTAAATTTAACGATTATAATTTTAGAAGTTATTTTTTAAGAAGATCAAGAGATACATTTAAAGATGCTTTAAAATTAAAAGATAAACAAGAAGTTATTAAAGCTTTCCAGAAGGCTAATGAAGAGTATAAAGTTCTTGAAAGACAAAGTAAGATTAGTCAATTGTATTCATTTGAAAAGACTGTTGTGGAGCCAAAAGATGGTCATCATAGAGGAGGTTTAAGTTAAGTTGTCAATGATATTGAGATAAGTTTTTTATGAGAAATGCGTATGATCAAAAGAGGAATAAGAATTTACAATAGGAGGGTGTGCCAAGTTCTTTTTGATGTTAAATAATTTATGAAATTTGTTTTATATTTGATTCCTTTTGGTAGATTTTCTTTTAGTATATTCTCATTAGTTATTAAAAATCGTAATAAAGAATGAGCTCATTGACAAGTTTTTTATCATTACGAAAAAAAAAACACACAATTTTTTTTTTGGTAAATTATTGAAAAAATTGGGTTGGTATAACTCAAAAGAATATAGATTAAAGATAACCAATTATGAGTGATCATAAAAGAGTTAATAGTGAAGATTTGTTTAAATCCAAAGATTCCAAGAAACATAATGGAAAATTCCCACACAAAACAGATATAAAACAATATTTTGGTAATGATATATTTGATAAACAATTTCAAATTAAATTAAGTGAAGAAATTGAAAATTCAAAACCTTTTAAATGGGGTACAATTAAAAATCTTATAGATGATACATTATTAAGAAATGTTAGAAAAGAAATTGAAAAAGAGATTCATTTTACAAAAAAAGAAACAGATATTTATAAAGTATTTCAAAGTGGTGATTTAGCAAATTTATCAGGATTAAATTGGGATGATTTATCAAGATTACCTTCATTATTTAAACTTAGAGAACTTTTATATTCTCAAGAATTTAGAGATCTTATTAGTTTAGTTACAAAATCTGGGAAATTAAGTGGGATTAAAACTGATATGAGTATAAATACATATACAAATGGTTGTCATTTATTAACTCATGATGATGTTATTGGATCAAGAAGGGTAAGTTTTATATTATATATGCCTGATCCTGATAAAATTTGGAAAGAACATTATGGTGGTTCTCTTAGATTATTTCCTTCTGTTATACCAAATGTTCCAAAAATTGATTATTCTAATAAATTAATTCCACAATTTAATCAAATTGCATTTTTTACAGTTCAACCAGGTTTAAGTTTCCATGATGTTGAAGAAGTTAAAGTTGATAAACAAAGATTATCAATACAAGGTTGGTATCATATTCCACAACCTGGTGAAATTGGATTTATAAAAGGTGAACAAGAATTTATTGAAGGTAAAAGTTCATTAAAACAATTAGAAAGTAAAGAATTAGAAGAATTTGATTTCCCAAAACAAATTAAAATTCCATTTAATAATTATGAATTAAAAAATTATGAAAATGTTTTAAATTTAAATCAATTTGATTTAAATTATTTAAAAAAATTTTTAAATCCAATATATTTACAAATTGATAAATTAAATACATTACAAAAACAATTCATTATTGAAAATGTTATAGAAATTGATCAATTATTAAATCAAGAATTATCAAATAAATTAAAAAAATTGATAAGAAATACTGAATTAAATGAAATTATGCCAAAAAATTCAAATCAAGTTTTATTCCCATGGAAAATATCATGTCCACCACATAAATGGCGTTATTTATATATTGATGGTAAACAACAAGAAGAAATTAATGAAAATGGAGTAAAATTATCAATAAATGGTCCTCAAGAAACTCCAAATTTTCAATTAATAAAAAATTCAACTAATAATGAAACAAATTTATTATTAATTGAATTAGCAAGTTTTATGAAATCAACAAGTTTTAAAAAATGGTTATCATTAATTACAGATTTAATTCCAATTTCTGATCAAATAATTATTAGAAGATTTAGACCAGGTCATGATTTTAAATTAGCAACTACAATTAATAATGATAATTCAGAAATTGATGGTTTATTAGAAGCTACATTATGTTTAACACCATCTATAGGTTGGGAATCTGGTGAATTTGGAGGTTATGAATTAAGTATGATAATGGATGAAAATGATAAAAATGATGATGATGCTGCAATTTATAAAAATTCAAA
Organism: Wickerhamomyces sp. NRRL YB-2243; assembly: GCA_030581995.1. Taxonomy (NCBI): domain Eukaryota; kingdom Fungi; phylum Ascomycota; class Saccharomycetes; order Phaffomycetales; family Wickerhamomycetaceae; genus Wickerhamomyces; species Wickerhamomyces sp. NRRL YB-2243. Next base: position 3,370 of record JAKTWL010000019.1, read on the forward strand.
TGATTCTGATGATTCTGTATTGGTTAATACTCAAGCATCATGGAATAAATTAACATTAATGATTAGAGATTCATCAGTTTTAAAATTTGTTAAATATGTTAGTTTTAATGCAAAAGGAAGTAGATGGGATATTGAAGCTCAATGGAATATAAAGACTAAAGAAGAAAAAGAATCATAATTTATATTTATATATAAAAATTTCTTTAAAAATGATATAATTCATGTTGATTATTCTTACAAAGTTTATAAGTTTCTTATTTTATCGTATATATATTAAAAGGAACACAAAAAAGCACCAAACCAACTTAAAAGAAAATAAATAAAAAATAAAGAAAGTAAAATGATAAATCAAATAGCCAAAAGAAAGCAACAGTATAAAAACAACAGTATAAAAAAAGTAATATGGACCTAAATTCAAAACTCATTTATAAAAAAGATTTTCTATTTAGTATTAGAATTTGCATCTGTACTTAAATTTTGTAAAGTTGGTAATAATTGATCCAATAATTCAGTAGCAGCTTTATGATAAGCTAATTGAGCAGTAATAAATTCAACCAATTCATTTAATGGAGAAGCATTTAAAACAATTTGTTTTAAAGTTGCAACAGCATCTTCAGTAGCAGCAGCAAATTCATCTTCTAAAGTTTCAAGAGTAACTCTTAAACTTGCTTCTTTTTCAGGTTTAGCATTTTTTAATGAACTTCTAGCAGTATCATAACTTAATCTTTTATTTTCAACTAATTTTCTAACTTTATCAGCATGAATAAATTCAGATTTTAATTGTTTTTTAAATTTTGTATTAACATTTTGTTGAATTAATTTATCTTGTTGTAATCTAATTTCACCAATTTTTGATTCAGTTTGACCAATTTGAGTTAAACCTTGAGCAATTATATCAAAAGAATCATTAGAAGAAGAAATTTGTTGAATTTTTAAAGCTGATAAATTTGTTGCTGTACTAATTGCATGATTTAAAGTCTTTGGTTGAGTTTTTGAATTTGATTCAATTAAAATATTTTGAGCTTCAATTGTTGATTTTGCATTGGCTAATTTTTCAACTTTTGATGTAATAGTTTTTGAAATATCATTAACAGATTCTTTTAAATTTAAAGGATAATCATAAGATTCATTATCATAAGTTGAAGTAACAGATAATAAATTTTCATAAACAATTTTTAATAAATCAACTTGTTTTTCTAATTCAATAAATTCTTGAGGTAATTGTGAAATATCATCAATTTGACCAAATTTTTCTTGTAATTGTCTAGCTGTTCTTTGAGCAATTGGAGTGAATTCAGTTGATAATTTTTGAGCTTCTTTTAAACCTTCATTAATTCCAGTTTGTAAATTCTTGGATAAGTTTTGAAAGAAGGACATGATTGGGTGGGAGGAGAGTTTTAAAAGAGCCTTTCCAGAAGGTCACAAAAAAAGGGACAAAAACGACACAATGTTTTTTTTTCCATCTTCTTTTTTTTTTTATAAAGGAAATTTTGTTTTTCGTTAATTGTATTTTCGTTAATTTTCCCAATTAGGAAAACAAACAAATTGCGTAAAACTTTGGCGAAAAAAAGTGTGATTTACCCAATTTGGAAATTCTTTCTTGGTCCTTTTTAATTTATACAAAGCAATTGTTTTTTAAATCTTTTTTAATCTTTTTTTTATAGATCATTTTGGTTCCTTTTATTAAGGTATGGTAGTGTGGAGTCAACTTGATATTGATCAGGCTCATAATTGTTATGCCATAATTGGCATTTTTTCTACAATTTTTTGTCTAATTTCATTATTAATGAAAGAAAAATTATTTATTGGTGAAGCTGTTATTTCAACTTTTATTGGTACAATTTTTGGTCCACATGTTGCTGATTTTGTAAATCCATTAAAATGGAGTACAAATTCTGATTATATTACTAAAGAAATTTCAAGAATTATTCTTATCATTCAAATCTTTGCCATTTCTGTTGAACTTCCTAGAAAATATATGAAATTTAACTATTTATCTGTAATGGTATTGTTAAGTTTTACCATGATTTTAGGTTGGTTAATTACTGGTTTCTTTGCTTACCTTATCTTTCCAGGATTTACATTTGTTGATGGATTGGCAATTACTGGTGCAATTACTGCCACTGATCCTGTCTTAGCTGCAGCAATTGTTGGTAAAGGAAAATTTGGTGAAAGAATACCAGGTTATATTAAACATTTAATAAGTGCTGAATCTGGTGCTAATGATGGATTAGCTTTCCCATTCGTATTACTTGCAGTTAATTTATTAGTACATAGTGGACATACAACCATAATTGCTAAAAATTTCATTGTTGTTGCTATTTTATATGAATGCGTATTAGGTGTTATTATTGGAATAATTATTGGATATGTTGGTAGGAAATCTATTCAATTTTGTGAAAATAAAAAATACATTGATAAAGAATCATTTTTAATTTTTTACATTTTTTTAAGTTTAATTTGTACAGGAATTGGATCAATCATTGGTGTTGATGATTTATTGGTTTCATTTGCAGCTGGTGGTGCATTTGCTTGGAATGGTTGGTTTGCATCAAAAGTTGAAGGACAATATTTATCAAATTCTATTGATTTATTATTAAATGTTGGATATTTTTTATATTTTGGTACTATTATTCCATGGAATGATTTTAATAATAACTTGATTGGGTTAGATATTTGGAGATTAATATTATTTGGAATTGTAATCATATTCCTTAGAAGAATTCCTGCAGTTTTAATATCAAAACCTTTTGTTCCTGCTTTTACCAATTGGAGAGAAGCTTTATTTGTTGGACATTTTGGTCCTATTGGTGTTGGTGGTATTTTTTGTTCAATGGTAACAAAAGATTCTATATTAAAAGCTGCTGGATTCAAATCTGGTAATGATATAACTGAAGATAGTCCATATTTCAACGTTTTTAGAAAAATTTGGCCAATTGTATCTTTTGTGGTTATTATTTCAATATTGATACATGGATTTTCTGTCACTTTTATGGTTTTATACTCCAATATTACATCTGCAAAAATTACAAGAGTTGAAATGTCATTAATTGAAACAACTCAAACTCCTGATATTGAACTTGAAGTGGTTAATACAAAAGAAAATATTCTTGAAACTTCAAAAATGAAGATTGGGTCTTCAATTGATTCAGATCATTATTTACATTCGAGAAAGGTTTTGATTGGGAAATCTGAGACTGAAGAATTAAAATTTTATAAGATTGGGCATGAAATCATTGTTGAGACCTTGGGTGAGGATTTTATCAAAAAATTCAAAATAATTAGGTCTGATGAAGAGTCAGATTCTGATCTTGTGGCTATTATGGCTTCAGATTTATCAAAAAATTATAATGATCAAGATATTAGAGAGTCGATAAAGAAATTTCTTGCTCGGAATGTTAATTGAGTTGGTAAATTTTCACTTTATAATTATAAACCATAGACACCTGAAGTCAAAATTCACCAGTGGAAAAAAAAAAAAAACAATTTCCTTGAATCTTCAATCTTCCATCATCAATCTTCCATCATCAACACCTTTATACTTCGATAATGATAATCTGATGAAAAAAAGTATGCCTTGTGAATCAATAGATTAAGAAAAAAAAAAAAAAAAAAAAAAAAAAAAAAAAAAAACTGTATACCAATTTCCAGCGTGTGGAGTAAATGCGACATCGGAGCTGTTCGAAAATGTACATCAAGCAAACTCGAGAAAGGAAGCGGAAAAGCAAAGGCTCTTTGAAGTTTGTAGTGATATTGGTTGCTCGAGGTCATCATATTTCAACTGTAAGTGATTGTTATTATCATCACTCCATCAAACCAGTAATTACTATATAAATCAACATATTTCAGCCTCTCTCCGGCCTGAACAGAACAAGGGTTTCAAAACTAGGACGTTATATATATCGTTAAATTACAAAAATGTCTGCTTTTTCAGGTTCAAACTTCCAAGCTGACGACTACAAAAAATTCAGACCTACTTATGACAATAAAGTGTTCAATGAGATTCACAAATATCACACTGGTGGGAATAATTTGGCCATTGATATTGGTTGTGGGTCCGGACAAGCCTCTTATCCATTAACAAAATATTTTCAAAAAGTTATTGGTACAGATCTTTCTCAAAAAATGGTCAACACTGCAAATAATCAAATCACTGATGAATTTAAAGATAAGATTGAATTCAAGCAATCCTCTGCAGAATCCCTTCCTTTTATCAAAGATCAATCTGTTGATTTGATTACTGCTGCTCAATGTATTCATTGGTTTAATCATCCTAAATTTTTTAAAGAGATTGATAGAATTTTGAAACCAGGTGGTACTTTAGCCTTTTGGGGTTATGCTGATCCTGTGTTCAATATCCCAGAAGTTGATGAATTTGTCAATAATTTTACATATGAAGATCCAACTAAATTAGGACCATATTGGGAACAACCAGGTCGTTCAATCATTAGAAATCTTTTAAAAGATGTGAATCCTCCAACTGATATGTTTGAGGACATTATCGTCTATGAACACAAACCAGGTATTAAATCGAATACCTTTCCTTCCCCTTTGCAAATCAAAAGAGATATCCCATTATCGTTCTATCACAAATACGTCACCACTTGGAGTTCATACAACAACTGGGTTGAAGCCAATCCTGGTAAAGAAGACATCTCCGAAGTGTACTACAAGGAACTCCAGACTAAATTCAATTGGAAACCAGAGACCAAAGTCCACATAGAATGGCTCACAGTGTTCAAACTGGCCAGAAAGAGGCTTCGTTAACATCTGAATTTAGCCTATATATTTTATTAATTATTGGAATGCTTATTTTACATAATATTTCTTTTACGTAAGAACATTAGAAAGTCACGTGAAATTCTTTTTTTTTTTCTTTGGCCCGTATTTATTTTCCACAGATTCAATTCAATTTACTTTTTTTTGGTGTAATTTAATCTTTTATTAGACCTCTTCATTTTTTGTGATCATTTGCTTAAGAAGTTACCTGTTGTTCAAAAATATGCCTGTTATTGAAGTGACATCCGAGGATCAGTTCACGGACCTTACAAATGATGCACCAAAAGATAAACTTTTAGCCCTTTATTTTCATACACCTTGGGCTGCTCCATGTATTCAAATAAATTCAGTTTTTACACAACTGGCAGAATCAAATCCTTCAACTTCTTTCATCTCGATCAATGCTGATGAACATCCAGATATCTCAGAGTTATTTGAGGTAAGCACAGTGCCTTATTTTGTTTTGATTAAAGATGACACAATCTTGAAGGAGATTTCAGGTGCTAATCCAAAAGACTTCATTGATGCTTTAAATGAATTACAAAATCCATCAACTTCCTCTACTGCTGTCCCACAAAAACAACAGACTCAACTCCCTCCAATCGCACAACAACCTACTCAAGCTTCACAAGAAGATGAGGAAGAATCTCCAGAAGCTTTGGAAGCTCGTTTAAAACAATTGACTAGTGCTGCTCCAGTTATGTTATTTATGAAAGGGACTCCTGCATCTCCACAATGTGGATTTTCACGTCAATTAGTTGCGATTTTAAGAGAAAATCAAGTCAGATTTGGATTCTTTGATATTTTGAAAGATGATAGTGTGAGACAAGGTTTGAAAAAATTCTCAGATTGGCCAACATTCCCACAATTATACATTAATGGAGAATTCCAAGGTGGTTTGGATATTATTAAAGAGAATCTAGAAGAGGATGCAGAATTCTTCCAAAATGCTTTAAACGCTTAAGTATGTACTAATTTGTGATACTGTTATTTAATGAATGGGAGGTAATAACTTCTATATAAAAATTTATACAAGTGTAGTTCATCATTCTGAGTAATCATAATCGTCATTAAAATCATCAAAAAATTCGGCATTTCTTGCCTTTAGTGTATTTGCCTTTCGTTGTGATAGTTCAATCAATTGTCGTTCAAAAGTATCATCATCATCAAAAGTCTCATCCTCAACTATCTCTTTATCATCATCATCACTTTCCATGATAGGATCATCATCGAACTCTGACACATCATCATCTTCATCACTATCATCATCACCATATGTTGCTGTATCTCTGAAGTATTCTTCATTTGCATTAGTATCAATATCTTGGTCATAATCAGCAACCATAGTTTCATCACCGTGTATTTCTTTGAATACACCACCTAACCTTGACTGTAGATATGGCATTGTTGGTTCGTTGATATCAAGTGGAATTGGTTTGTTTTGGGATCTCAAGTAGTGTAACCTGGCTTTATTCTTGAACGCTCTTTCTTTGTTTATTAAAGGTTCAAAAAATCCATGGTAAAGATTTGAGTTTTGAAAATCTCTCAAGATATGTCTTCTCCTCATTTCAACCTCAATATATTTATATATATGTTGTGTAGTTTGTCTGATCTGTTTGTTAACTTTCCATTCTCTGGGAAACGTTAATCCCATTTCAGAGGTTGATCCTAGTCCAGTTTTCCTGAAAGCAACTCTAGTAGATCTTATTGTACATTCGAGGGAGATTGACCCAGTTGATATGAGATCACTAAGACTATAATTATCTGTGATTTCAGCAGCTGTACCAATATTAAACTTTGATTTATTGAACTTTGAGTAGTTTTCTAACAAACTTAACTTCAAGAGATCAGATCTATTAGTAAAATCTTGCATCACTTTATCCACGGTGATATCATCATCATCTGTCTTTGACCCAAAGATACACTTCCCAACAGCATGGAATATTGACATTGGTGATTCTTTACCAATGACCAAATCTTCAAGCTCATTATTTGATCTCCATTGTGACCAAAATTGGAACGCAGACATTGCAGCTCTTATATCACCAATAGAACTAAGTTCAGAGATCTTTGAGTCAATAATACTTTTCGGAAACCCATCAAAGATCAATGATTCCTTTGACACCAACTTTTTTAAGGTCTTTTTTATTAACAGTGTATTGACTGGGTTGAATTTAATTCTTTTGCAATAAACACTATTGAGAATTCTATTCCCGACTATAGTCTCAGCAGTGAAACTACTTTCAATGTTATAACCTTGTGTAATCCTCTCATCTTGAGCAAAATCACACTCAGTGATACAAATGACCAATGGTGGTAGATTGACATCTGTATAGATCCATTGCATCAATGATTTCTGAAATCTTTCTCTTGTCTCTGAATGGAAAACATTCGGGAGGTCTTCAACTAATACCAATGCAAGATTTTTCCCTGTTCTGTATTTGGCAGCTGATAAGAAATCATCAAATTGTGAAGGATATGTTTCAATTGGATTGATCCATTCAATAAAACTTGAAGTCTCATCATTATGAGGTATCAGATCATGAGATAAAATCTTGATGATTGTACTTTTGGATGAACCAGCAGGACCACTCAGTATCAATAGTTTTGTAGTTGAATCATGTCGAAGCATTGATATCAACTCTTCTTTAACATCTTTTATTTTTCTTGAATGAATGGCAACAGAAGCCACGTCTTGAGGAGCATATTTGTCCACCCATTGATCATGAGTTGATGTGTCCACATTCTTGGGCAGATCTGGACTCGGTGATCTTGTGAACGACTTGATCAGATTCCCCAACTCTGTGATCTTTCGTCTCTTAATTGGTTGATCCATATTGCCATCTGATTCTCCGTTCTTATTCTTCAAAACTCGAGACTTTGTAGTCAATTCCGACTTGCGCCGTGCCTTCGCCTTCAAAGAACGTTTAGCCATGAACAACAATGACACAAGCAGCAACTTCAAGTCTTGATACCCTTCACAATGTGTGCAAATTCTGTAGATCTCAATAATGCCATCCGCGAATGCTACCTGGGAGAGGTTGTATAGTCACATGACTTTTCATTTATTGTTATTGTCTATCAATCTGTGGACCTTACACAGTAACTGTTTTTAATATAGTAGGGAATTCTTAGTAAGTTTTGTGTCCTGTTCTCCCTTTTATCATAGATCAAGCTATAGATTCCCCAAATCAATACAACTATGCGAATTTCCTTTAATAGTGATATCGCTTAATTGGGAAAGGTTCTGATCTCTGCACTCGGCCGGCTATTGCTGATTTCTGTGGTTAAGCAAAAAAAGGAAGTGTGGTCTCATCAATCTTTTATACGCCGCCAGATATCCACTCAAGAAAGCTACAATTTGACCACTGAATAGACAGGAAACTGTACTCTAGCAATAGATGACTGAGCCAAACTCGTATTCAGCTGGAAACATTCCAATTTTCCGGCCTTCGATGGCAGAATTCAGTGATTTTGAGAAATACATGAAGAGTATTAACAAATATGGGATGCAATCAGGAATCGTTAAGGTGATCCCACCTAAAGAATGGATTCAGTCATTACCAAAGATCACAAACAGGCAGCTCAAAACGATTAAGATCAAAAACCCAATAGTCCAACACATCAGCGGTAACAATGGGGTTTTTGGACAGCAAAATGTTGAGAAGCAGCGGACCTATAATATAGTACAATGGAAAGCCCTGTCTGAAGAGGCAAATTACCAACCGCCAGCCCCAAGAGGCAAAAGTAGAGCAGTTGCTGATGCCAAAACTGCAAAGAGAAACAAACAGATACTTGCAAACAAAAATCACAATGATGATTCTTTGTTTACTGGATTCAAATACAATATTGACACTTCAGAGTTTACCGAAGAGAGGTGTGAACAATTGGAGAAGATATACTGGAAGAGTTTGTTATATGCAGATCCTGTATACGGTGCTGATATGCTTGGATCTATATTTGATGAATCAGTGAAGGTGTGGAACGTTGCTCATCTCCCGAATCTATTGGATCATATGGAGCAGAAATTACCCGGTGTCAATGAAGCTTACCTATATGCAGGTCTGTGGAAAGCTACTTTCTCATGGCATTTGGAAGATCAAGATCTATACTCAATAAACTATTTACATTTCGGTGCTCCGAAACAATGGTATTCCATCCCTCAAGAAGACAAAGTTAAGTTTGATCGAGTGATGCGTGAAACTTTCCCTCAAGAGTATGACAACTGTCATGACTTTCTACGGCACAAAACCTTTTTGGTTTCACCTGCATTTCTTGAATCAAGAGGTGTCAAGGTGAACAAGATTGTTCATTATGAACAAGAGTTTATGATCACTTATCCTTATGGCTATCATGCTGGCATGAATTTTGGCTATAATCTTGCCGAATCTGTGAATTTCGCAATTGATGATTGGTTTGAGTACGGTATGAAGACTAGCAAGTGTATGTGCATTTCTGATGCTGTTGGTATTGATGTTCCAAGGTTGAGAAGACGCTATTATGATGAGCCTGAGCCTGAGCCCGAACCTGAACTTGAACCAGTGCCTGAATCTAAAATCAGTTCTATTGAAATATCCGATGATGCATCAACGCCTAGTCAGGTTCTTTCAAAACCTGAATATATCAAGAGAAGAAAAGTGGAGACAAAGAAACCAATCAAGGAGAAACCCAAGATCAAACCACCTTCTTGTCTTTTGTGTCCAAACATCTTGTCTGAAAGACAGCAGAAACATGAGAACTTCAAACTAATACCAGTCCAAACAAATGATAAGGGAACATCAAAAATGACTTACTGCCACAAACTATGTGCCTCAAGAATACCCGAGCTGACCATTGTTTATGACATTGTTTTGAATAATAGCGTAGTTGAAGGTCTTGATGATGTTCCAAAGGCACGGAGAAGCCTCAAATGCCTATATTGTCATGGGAAGCAAGGCGCTTGTTTTCAGTGCTCACATCCAAGTTGTACCCGCTCATTCCATGGTACATGTGCTTTACCAGCTGGTGTTTTCTTCAAGAATCATGAAGAACAATATTGCAAAGTTCATAGGGCCAAACACGATGAGATTGAGACATACTTGAGGTCTTTGACAATTGGTGATACCATACAAGCCAAGTTTGAAGAGTATTTTGCTGGTGTTATAATCTCCAATAACAAATCTGAGAACTCCTTCAATGTTGAACTATACCCAATTGCTGCCAAAAATGCTGACAGGTTGGAGGTTGAGGTACCATATTCTGCTGTGAAGACCCAGGGTATTGCATTCCATAAGAATATTAAGAAAGATAAACCCATAAAGATGACACATGATGAAGATGATGATTTTACTGAAATCTTAATGCTGGACGATTTCTTAAGGCACACCACTGTTGTTGAGGAGTCTCATGGTAGAAAATGGGTACTAGAGAAAGTCAAGGTCACTGAATCAGAGGATACATATGAACAAGACCATCCTCTGTGGTACTATAAACCTAACAGTTCCACCGATAATATTGCAAGGTACAGTGATGATATTCTTTTAGAGGAACCAAATGATCCAAAGTCATTGAAAACCAGGGAACGTAAAGAGGCAAAGCTCAGAAAGGAATTGAGAAAATCACAATCTCCGTTTCCACCTTTATCTACTGGTTCTTCCTCTTCCGCTCCAACTGTCGAAGCTAACTACACTTTGACACCAGTGTCCAACTCAACTGCTATATCATTACCAGGCACTATGAATACCATTCCAATTCACCATGATCGTTTACCTGGCTCTCTTAGAGATTCCTCGCTAATACTTCTTGCTCCCAAACCAAATTGAAACTTGATGATTTTATGACTATTATGTTTCCTAATTATGATGCTACAACTTCTTATAAAGCAACAGCGTAGAAATTCCTTTTCTTCTGCATTATATATTACACGATTGACCCATCATCATAGCCCCTCGATCATTTTAAAGATACTAGTTAAAGCATTCTTTTTGATAGTTTCATTATAGATCAAAGTACCGTCACCAGACCCACCATCAATATTATTGATCCCATTCTTTATTAATCTTGCAAAATCCGACTGTAATCCAATAGGAATCAAATCTAGTACATCTTTAGCATTTTTTTTCAATTTTGAAGTATGTTCAAATTCCTCAGCAGCAATCTCTGAATTTTTGATAATATCGTTGTCAATACCACACATACGAGCAACGTGCATACCGAAAGAACCTTCAGCTTTTCCTTCTTCTAGTTTGTATAAGAATGTGATGTTTTTAGAATCATCATCAACAATGATAGCCATGGTGAAAGGTCTGATTTGTGGATGGTCGATGAAAGATGTACCTAATGAACCATAATGTGTAGCAAAGAATCCTAATGATTGGATGTGTGTTGCAACATGATGAAGAACCGCTTCTGCAATGGCAAACCCATCAGAGGAGGACCCACCTCTACCTAGTTCATCCAAGACCAATAATGACTTTGGAGTTGAATTTTCCAAGATTCTCTTTGTTTCTGAAAGTTCGACGTAGAATGTGGATTTGCCTTGCATTATGTTATCATTTGCACCTAATCTGGTCATTATTCTATCAACAGGAGCCAACTTAGCCGTTTCACATGGAACATAACAACCTACTTGAGCCAAAATCACAGCAATACATGTCATTCTCAATACAGTGGACTTACCTGCAGCATTGGCACCGGTAAGAAGACCCATGTTTGGATTTGGACCGCCTAGTTTGATATCGTTTGGAATGAATTCTTTAGCACTTGTGAAGCCCAGGTTGAAACAAGGATGTCTTAATTCAGTGAATTCTAGAACACCAGTTTCAGAGTCAATGAATTGTGGTCTCACAGCTGGGAACCCAATGGATTCTGAGGTCTTTGTCAATGCAACAATACAATCTATTTGTGCAATAGAATCAATGGCCTTAATCCAGACATTATAATCATTATCAAACTTTTGATACATTCTAGTCTTTAGTGATTCTTCAATGATCTTATGTGTTTCCCTAGCTCTAGCAATCTCTTTGGCTAAGCTTTGAACCTCAGGTGACCACCATCTCTTTGTCTTTTTGGAAGAACCCATTTGAGTCCATGAGTTTGGAACTTTCACTGAAGCAGGCATCTCAATTGTATATAGTTCCTTACCAAAATCTTTGTACTCAATGGATTGAGTCTTAAACTCTCTTCTGTATTCTCGAAGTTTTGTTGATAATTCAGATTCTATTCTATTGATGTTTTCTTTTGATTCATCATAATCAGCCTCTTGACCTTTGTTCAAGATCAAAACATCATTGTCTTTGGCTTGGATTCTATCAAAAGCATCAGCCCATTTCTTTAAGCACTCATTCAAGCTCTTTGGGAATCTGTCATAAATCTTACACATTGCTCCTTTCAGTTCAAATGAATCTAGTCTTCTATATAAAGCAGCAATATCCTCAAAACCCTCAATCACTCTAGTGAAATCTTTCAATTTCAATTGACCAGCATGGATTCTAGATAACAATCTCTCCAAATCAGGAAGTTTTGATAGGGAGGATTCTATTCTGGATCTTAAATCACCATCTTCTAGTAGCTGGTCAACAGAATCCAATCTTTCTTCAATATCATCTTTGTTCAAGAGTGGATGAACCACCCAGATCTTCAGTAGACGTTTACCAAAAGGAGTAGTCGCTCTGTTGAGTAATTTAAAAAGAGTTCCTTTATCACTACCATCAAAGGAGTTTGCAAAAATTTCCAGGTTTTGTAGCGTTTGTCCATCTAGGACCAAATTGGATGAAGGTTTAATGGTGGTGTATGGAGTAACATTTCCTAAAGAGATCAAAGATTCGTCTAGCTTCAATGATTGTAGATACCACAACAAACCACCAAATGCTGAAAATCCAACCATTTTACGGTCCTCATAGAATTCTTTCAAGGTTGATGGCCATTTTGAAAGATCATCCAAGTTTTCAGCCTCAAAGTATTTCCCTCTAGCCAACGATTCAAAAGTGGTATCGAAGTCGTAAAACTCGACGTTTGGCTTGACGGTGTTGAAAATGGCATTGTTTTGAGCATTGAATTTCAAGATTCTGCTAGCCAATTGTGAAAGATTTCCCTTAGCGACTATCAACTCTTTCGGTCTGATTTGAGAAATTAAGGTTTCAAGTTTGGTACATTCACTATCATCTTTGAATTCAGTTAGATTGATTGAGCCAGTTGAAGTATCAATGAAAGCAACACCAAATACTTTACCTGATGGATCTTCAAAATCAGCTTCTTCTTTAACAGAGACACAGTATGTTGCCATATCATCCGTCAGCATAGCTTCGTCTGTTAATGTACCAGCAGTTAACACAGATTTTAGTTCTCTTTGAATAACTTCCTTCTTCGATTTAGCAGATCCGTTTGCTTCTCTGATCTCTTTAGCCAAACCTGTTTCAATTTGATCAACTTTGGCAACTTTATAACCTTTTGAAATGAAAGAGGAAGCCCAGTAACCAAAAGACATTTCAGGAATACCGGCTAATTGCATATTGGCTCTCCCGCCCCCAGCGATTTTCAGATCAAATTCATTGTGAGCAATCATAGCATCTTTCTCGTATAATTCATAAAACTTCCCCTTTTTGAAGAAGACCACACAATCCCACATTTTCGATTTGATTTCCCAGTATTGCTTTTCAAAAGCTGTAAACTTACTCCAGGCATTTTGAGGGATATATAAGGTTCTTGGATCATAATCAGGGTCTGATTCACTTCTTTTTTCAGCATCACGAATTTCAACCAGCCATTGGTATCGTTCTTCATTCTCTTTTGTAAACTTCTCACTTTTAGTTTGCTTGGTGGTTAGTTTGGTCTTTGTTGGTATGGATTTTCTTGTTGTTGGTTTGTAGTCAGATTTAGAATCAAATTTTGAGGCAATCGAAGAGGATGATTTGGCTGGTGTGACTTTCTTGGTCGAAATTTCTATCAGTTCATCATCATCAAAAGAGTCATCTAATTCAGCTTCTGGTTCTTCTAAATCATCAGGAACGACAAACGCCTCCATGTCATCTTCTGATTCTTCTTTCGCGTCAGGAATGAATTCATCTTCTGATTGATCATCCTCAACAATACGACGACGCTTGCGTTGTAATTTGAGTTTCAGTGGAGCTTCTTCTTCATCATCATCACTTATTTCAGTGTATGAGACTTTTGTACGTCTTCTTGAGGTTGTAGGACTAGATTGTATTGATTCTTCTTCCCTATGTTTGGCATCATTTGAAGTGTTGATATGCTCCTTCAAAGCTGGTCTTTTGATAATGGATTGAGGAGACGGAACGACAGATTCTTCAATAACACTGATTGAAGTGTCTTTGGTGAGATTGCTTTCATTCTCTTTGTTTTCTTCAGGATCCTTTGATGGTGATGATGAAGGAGATGGGAATGATTCCTGGGTATCTTGGGAGGCAGCAGAGGGTTTCTTTCCAAAGAAGCTCATCAGCGAGGACTGCTTCAGTTTCGACTGGCTGGATTCAAGACCAGCCTTCTTTGTCAACGAGCGACGGGGAGTAGCGGCAGTAGCAGCAGCTTTGGCCATTCTTTTCTCAATGATTCTCTGAAGTCCTACCTGATGAAAGGAAAAGAACGAAGACGCGCAACCAAAAGATTCATGTTTATTTTGGTAGTGGCTGTAACAAGTTAAAAAAATTAGACCGTGTCGCTTATATAATCGTAAATTAGTCACGTGATGATCGCGAATGCATACTATGATTTTTCTCTTCTGAGTACGTAAGAAATTTGTCAGATTTTTGCAAGTACATCAAGAAAAGAGCTTAAACAACCAACTCAACTCCAATTTCGGTGTTTCCTTTAATAAGAGCGTTTGAAATGTCTGCCAAGCAGTATCTCAAAGCTGCTAGGGAGGCTCTACAGGATGAAAATCCTGAGTATTGTATTCAATTGGCCAATGATGCGCTGGAAGTTGATCCAAAAAACTACTTTGCCTATGTGTTCATAGGAAAGTCCTACCATCTTCTCAACAAGCTTACAAATGCAGAATCGGCTTACAGAAGAGCCGTTAAAATCGATTACAAGGCAGCTCCTGCATGGAAAGGTTTGTGGCTTCTACTGAAGAATGGGTCTGACTATAAATCGTTTTTTGACTTTGCTGGTCAATACGCTGAATATCTGATCTCTCAACAAGAACCGTTGTCTGAGCTTATCGCTGACATCAAGTCATTTTTGAAAAGACATGATTCTCAAGTGGTCAAAGAAGAATATCTAAAAGCTTTGTTGCCTGAAAATAGACTTGGTCAAGTGACACAAGGTATTTTAGAACCACCACAAAAGGTAATCTCACAGTATCTTGATATCCTGCTAAAAAGAGAAAATGCTGAAGTCTCAAAGGTTGTCACTCGTGAAAGAATGAAATCCAAAGCTTCAGGCTCATTGGATGCTATTTCTTGGGGCTACTATAAAGACTCGGTCATTCCACATCTATATGAAGAACTCATAAATATTCTGAATGATGATACCGAAAGAAGACAGGTGGAGGAGCAGTACCTAAGATATAGAATGAAAACACTGAAGGCTTCCCCTGCTGATGTAAAGCCCCAATTGTTCAAAGACCTTGAAGAATGGGTGGAAGGTCTGATTCTTGTGAAACATACATCATATCTAGCATGGTCAACCTATTTTGATTGGATTGATCCTGAAGAATTAAGTTCCATCAGCTCTGAAGTTTTGAAAGACTTCCTGACATTGTTCAGAGCAGAACCACTAGGCCAAATTGTCCATGCATTTATCTTGTCAGACTTATCCACTCATCAGATTGAGGATTTTGAACCAAAATCCAAAGGAAAGAAACCTAAAAAAGAAGATCTATCTTCGGAAGAGGAAGAGTTGATCAAATTCGAGGCTGAAGACACTACTCTATCCCCTGAAGAGTTACTTGCTCTGATGAACCAAGCTCTGGAGTCCTGCAAGACAAGCTTGTTTGCCCATCGTATTGTTCTTTCATATCATATATATCTCAAACAATATGCTGAGGGTATTCACTTGTGCCAGAGTGGCATTCAGTTATTGGCTACATCTACTAGAAATACCGGTTTCTCTTTCACACATACAAAGGAGGATTTACTGGTAAAGTATGGTGTCATCTTAACGTACCATGAAGCGCCAAAAAATTTCAAAAGAGCGTTAGAGTTATTTGATAGAGTTTTGGCTGATTCCCCTCGAAACGTTGAAGCCAGAGTTGGTAAAGGTTTAATTCTTGCTGAGAGAGGCGAATTAGAAAGAGCCAGGCAGTTACTGCAAGAAGTTGTTGAGAAGTTCCCAGCCAATGTTGAAGCTATTATGGAGTTATCATGGGTCGAAATCAAACTTGGTAAATTCACCAAAGGTAGAGAAGGCTTACTTAGTGTCTTGAAAAAGCTGGAAGGAAATTCATTATACACCTTGGATGTTAAGGCTTCAGTTAACTGGAAGATTGCCCAAAGTCATCTATCTGAAGGTTCCGTTGAAAAGTCGTACGAGCATTTGGTTGAATCTCTTAGAAACTCCAAAAACTATGCACCATCTTATACATCACTTGGTGAGATCTACATCAAAAATTATGAAGATGTCAAAAGAGCTACGAAGTGTTTCCTTAAAGCATTCGAGATTGATTCTTCAGAAGTCACTGCTGCTTGGTATTTGGTTTCTCAATTTGCTGATTCTGGTAACTGGGCTCGTGCTGAAACTTTCACCAAGAGATTGATCAGTTCTGAAAACTCAAAACGTCGTCTGGGAACAGATAGTTGGCCTTACAGGGTTCTTGGATCTGCTGCTCTGGAAAGTCAAGATGATGCCAAGGCTGTGGAGTGGTTCCAGAATGCCATTCGAATCAATGCGAATGATGTTGAATCTTGGGTCGGTCTAGGTGAAGCATATGTTAGTTGTGGTCGATTAGAAGCTGCTGTCAGAGTTTTCAGAAGGGCTTTGGAACTGGATGAATCTCATTGGGTTGCCAAATACTTGCTTGGTGTCGTTCAGACTCAGATTGGAGAATTTGACGAGGCTATTGAGATCTTGGAAGGTTTGCTTGAAGAAAGACCACAAGAGGAATGTGTCATCTCTGGGTTATATGATGCATTGTTGGAATACTCGAACAACTCTGTTGTTGGCGGATTTTTTGGTAAAGCTGTTGGTCTTGCATTGAGAACAGTTGATATTTTATCGAAGGGTAATAAGAAATCCCTGAATTTCTGGAAAACCACCTCTGACTTGATCACAATCTTTCTTCAGATACAATCAAAGATTGATCAATTCCCACATGATCAAATCTTGACCTTTTTGAAAGAAACCACTATTGAAATTGATGATGTTTTAATCAATCAGTATATCACCTTCAAAAAATACGTTGATCTGGTTGCTTTGTTCTTGGTCTATGCGAACAAGGCTGCACTCTCATTGCAGCCAGCCTCAAGACCGTTGCGTTCTTCCACACTATACAATCTTGGACTGTCACAAGTCATTGCTTATCTGAAGACTCATAACAAATTTCATAGAGATTCAGCAATTGACAATCTGAAAGATGCCATAAAATTACAAAACAACTATGCTGAAGCCTGGATTGCCTTAGGTGTTGCTTCAATTTCAGTGAATCCTCGTATTTCTCAGCATTGTTTGATCAAAGCTGTCTCAATTGATCCAAAAAATGTTGAGATTTGGTCTAATCTGGCTTTGTTGTATTTGAGATATGGTGATTCCAAATTAGCCTCAGAAGCATATATGAGAGGTCAAAGTTTATCACCAACTGAGCCAGTCTCTTGGTTAGGACATGCTCTAGCCTATGAAGCTCAGGGTAATGTTGAAGAAGCTTCTAACATGTTCACACATGCCTTTGTTTTGTCTAATGGAAAGTCACCTACAGCCCAATTATCATACGCTGTTAGTGTTTGCTTGAAAAGAATCGGTAAAGGGGATGATGTTCAAGATATTGAGGCTTTACAAGAATTGTCCACTGCTAGTTTCGGTATGTTGCAATATTTGAAGCATTATCCGCTTGATCCATTTGGTCTGTCTGTTACTTGTTTGATTTTAGAGAGACTTAACGACTACGAACTAGGAAAAGAAATATCCTCTAAACTACTCAAGATCCTGGAAACTGCATATGAAGAAAACGAAGATGATAAAGTGTTGGAGTCTTTTGCAAGAGTGAAGGCACAATACGCTAGATTTGAGCTAGGACTTGAGAACTACGAAGGTGCCATTGATGCCTCATTGGAAGTTTTGGAGTTGACACAGAATGAGAAAACTATCATCTCCTGTAGAACTGTTTTAGGTCTATCATATTTCTTTATGGATAAATTTGATGAGTCCCTGGAAGAATTTAAAGAGATTTTGACTTTATCACAAGATACAAAGAGATTGGTTGTTTTGATTGCTCAGGTTTTGTATATTTATGATACTGAAGAGACAAGACAAGCTGCTCTAGATCAACTTTTCACCAACATTGAAGAGCACGGTACCTCGTTGTTGGTAACGTTGGTGATTGGTGCTATATCTGTCATTGAAAACTTGGAAGATTATTTGGTTATCATCAAAGGAGAGTTGGAAGCATTGCCATTAAGCGAGCTGATCAGTGATCGTTTTAAAAACGTTCCATATTTGTTATCTCACATCAACAAGAAATTGTCGCAAAATGAGAAAGCTGTCTGGCAAAGATCAGCATTCTACTTCCCTGATGATTTACGTATCTGGAATAACCTTGACAAGAACATTTCACTGAAGATTGCGGCCCAAGGGAAAGTCACAGCTCAAGACTTGAGCAATGCATACATTACAACTGGGCTGTTGAAGGATCTTCAGAGAAGTATATTCATTGCACCATGGAACCATCAAAGCTTGAAAGCCCTGGAAGCAACTTTATAGGTGAAGATAGAACCGTACGTTTTTTTGAAGTCATCGTAGACACTTTCGGCCGAGTGAATCAAAAACCCAAAACAAACAAAAAAAGGAACGTCGACAATCAATAATAGCCAATTTAACTACCCTTTTTTACCCCAGATTTATAACCAATTACTTCGTTATTTCCCTTATCACGCTTAATTAAAGTACTGTGCCGTTATGTCACTTCCATCCAAGCCACTGCGACTCCTTCTTCTGGGAGCACCTGGCTCTGGGAAGGGAACACAGACTTCAAAACTGCTGAAATACTACTCTGGCTTGAAGCCCATCAGTTCGGGTGACCTCCTGAGAAGGGAGATCCAACAAAAGACAGACGTTGGTAGATTTGCTAGTGATATCATTGCCAAAGGGGGATTGCTCCCAGATAAGACTATTAGTGATTTGGTCATTCAAGAATTGAGGTCTCAGGATCTTCTGGATGCCAAATCATCCTGGTTATTGGACGGGTTCCCAAGAACACTTCCACAAGCTAAAATACTGAGAAATGATCTCACCAAAAGCTCAGCGAGTTTGAACCTTGTTGTTGAGCTCGCTGTCCCTGAAAGTGCCATACTACAAAGAATTGAAAACAGATGGGTCCACGTTCCTTCAGGTCGTATTTACAATTTGGAGTATAACCCTCCGAAGGTTCCTGGCTTGGATGATATTACCGGTGAAGCATTATCAAAGAGACCTGATGATAACGCTGAAGTTTTCCAAAAGAGACTGGATGCCTACAACAAAACCATCAACCCAGTCAAAGATTTCTATGAGGAATTGGGTATTCTGCATACGGTTGAAGGTGAAACTTCAGATATAATCTTCCCTAAATTACTAAAACTCATTGAGAACAAGTTTGGGAAACCATAGACTGATTACAGAAATAGAATGTTTTACTCATTAATTTCCTTATTATGTTTCTAGACAGCTCTGAATTCCACCTTTCTCAGTAGGTGTCATTGAAAGTCTATGCTAACCAACCAATGCATTTCCTTACTATTTCCTTCAAAGAACTAATGTAATACTTCTCCTCGTCCCAAATAATCCGATCCATTTCCCTTCTTCCAGAATCTAAATCCAATTGATCTAACCTATGAATCTTAGAGCTTCTGAAAAGTTTATACCCAATATAACATACAGCAAAAAGCATCAATGCACCATATGATGTGAAAAAAGTTTTTGTATCCCAAAATCCTTTCAGGAAAACAACAAATCCCATCAAGAATACAATCATCAACGATCCAAGTAGTCCATAAATCGCCAAAAATGGCTGGAATGGTGATCTGTAAGGATATGAGGGATCATCCCTTGCAATGATGTCGGGACGCCGTTTCAATCCATAGTAAAACCTCAAGAATGACAGACACATACCGGCCCACATAAGCATTGCAGTGGCTGATGAAATGTTGGCAAAATCCTGGAAAACACTCATTGAGGAGCTATCAACAGATAAAAATGCCAATAATCCAAAAGATCCAGAGAATAAAACAGAAACATATGGAACACCAGCTTTTGAACATGTTGCAAAGATTGAAAATGCTTTTCCTTGGGTGGCCATTGAATACAAGGTCCTACTTGAAACATAAAGATGTGAAGACCCAGCAGATACTGCAAATACAACAAACACAGCGTTCATAACAGATGAAAACGTACAATACCCTGAGCTTTGAAGTGCAATGATCCAAGGACTTTGATTCCCATTAGCAAAATCTGTTTCCATAACCGTTGAACATTTGTTTTTGACATATTCAGCATATTCTGAAGGTAATATATGATTTTTGGTACCAGCAGTATAATATCTCAGTAATCTTGGATCACCAGAATAGATGTTCAGTCCAACCAAAAAAATAGATAACAAGTACAAGACTATAACCCTTCCAAATACTCTCTTTGTAACTGATGGTAATGCCTTTCTTGGATTTTTACACTCCATAGAGGCAACGAATCCAATCTCACTCCCAGTATAAGCATATGATGATATCAAAATAGACGAAACAACTCCTAGTAATCTTCCCAATCCCCCACCAATCCCATTTTTGGCACCAATACCTACATCAGTCAAATCAAAAGTAGGTCTAAACGGACCAAATGTTCCCCAATTGGTGGAGTATGATGGTTTCCAAAATTTGAATCCATAATGCTCTTTGGCATTAATAATGATCATTGTACAGATCAGGGCAACGACAATCAAGACTTTAAATAGACTCACACCATATTCTATATTTCCATAGAACCTGACATCAAAAAGGTTGATGGATAAAATCGTTGCTAAAAACAATGCAACAAACCCAGAAGTTGATGCGCTTGGAATGTTCAAATTCTGATAATAACTTAACATAATGGTACCAGCACAGATCTCACTTGGCATAGCAGTAGCAAAAGATAGCCAATAACACCATCCAAGTGCAAACCCAAAAGCATCCTCAACAAACCTCGATGCTAATCCTGATATACTTGACGTCGTAGGAATTAGAGTTGACATCTCAGCAAATGATAACATAGTGGCTAAAACGATAGACCCTGATATCAGAAATCCCAAGAAACAACCGAGTGGACCACCAATAGAAAAAGCCTTCCCACTATTTAAGAACAACCCAACACCCAAAGTGCCTCCTAATGCAATCATTTGAATTTGAGGTTTTGCAAGTTTCCTCTGTAAGTGATATTTCTGCTGTTTGTGCTCTCCAAAATCCCAATCTCCTCGACTATTGACTGACTGAGCTATATCATTTTTCAAATCCACCACTTCTGTTCTGTTTGAACTGAGTGATACTTCTCTATGAAGGCCGGGAATGTCTGCTATATGCTTCATTGGCCTTGATCTCTTATCTCTCCAAAAATTGTTGTATTCGCTTTTTCCCTTTTCCAACTCACTGCCAGCATCAAACCTAGAGGTCAAATCCAGATTCACCTGTAGGTTACTACTTTGAATATCACCAATAATTCTTTTTGTCTTTGCTTCAATTGCAGCTTCTTGTTTAACCATTCGGTCATAATTGGCGAAATCTGACAGGTTCTGGTCTTCAAGATCCTTCCCAAACATTCTTGTGAAGAAGAACTTGTCATTATACTTGTTCTCCCAATCAGCTGGATCCATAGACTGTATCTTCTGTCTGATTACATTAGTTGAGATCGAACAGACATCTGTATCAGTAAGTTGAATATCTTCTTCATGAGGGGGTTCCAACGTCAAGAACCGTGAAATCTTCGGGAAAAGTCCCTGGAAAGGAGAACTGTGAGCTGACTCCTTATCCTCGGGCATCTCACTGAGCTCTGTGTGTCCGCTTGATCTTTGTAATACAAAACTTCAGTCTCTGTACTTGATGACTTATTGGTAGTTTGAGATCCACACTTCTCAACTTTTAATTTCGCTAAATTTGGTTGCGAGCGATGTTGTTCCTAAATCACGTGACTTTACTTCGACCACTTAATAAGACTACAAATCAATCTATAACTACGTCAAAATCATGTTGTAAGTTATGATTGGTTCTAAAATATACAACTAACTTCGAGCCTAAAGGTCGACTCTAGTCAAAAGGCGCTCCCTCATGAAGTATTATGGGGCCTCTTCTGGATTCCTAGTGTGATTAACACCCTGTAGAATATTTGGATCACTATGATCTATCTTTTCACTGACATTGAGTAAAAACAAGTCATCCTTGCAGTAGATCTCATGTGCTTCAAACTACAATTATATCCAACCTAGACCACCAACAAAGAAGAAGAAGTCAGTCAATAACAACAAGCAAAATCAGGGTATCGCTGGTTCAATTATGAGACCTCGTTGTTTTTGGAGCATCTTCTTCTTCATCATCATCATCTCTAGGGGCTGGAACTTCACCTATAGCTGTCAGCCTTCTGACTCTTTCAAATTCCGTTTCTCCATCATCTTCTGCTCTATCACTTTCCTCGTCATCATCTTCGTCTTCGTCATCATCATCATCATCGTCATCATCTTCCTGGCTTGCATCCTCGGCATCAGAATTCTGGTAATCACTGAATTCTTGCTCGGTTCTTTCTGAAATTGAGCCAATCGGATTCAATTCTATGTTGGGACGATCAGTACCTCTCTTGATACCTACAGCCGATAGTGCTTTTGATAAAGTTGAACTTCTTGATCTAGCTGCTGGTGACTGTCCTTTAGCCGAATGATGATTGATTTTGTATCTTCTTATAATCTCACCATCTTCATTCTCAATGATCAAGTGATTATTCATCTTATATGCAGTATATTTGTTGTCTCCAGCGGCTTGCTGGGTTGCAATTCTTTGAATGGCTCTTAGTGGAGAAGCAATGGAACTGATAGATGAAGAAGCATTACTCTTTTCACGTTTCAGGGAGGTTGAATCGGAGAGCATTTGAGCAGACTCTAAAATCTCACCATGTTGATCCTCAATAATCAACTGTGAACCATCACTATACGCATTTGTTGGTCTTCTGTTTCTCTCATATACTTCACCAGAACTCTTTTCAGGTGTTGAAGTAGTGTCGGCATCGTCATCTGGAAATTTCTCATCATACATCGTTGTTGGAGCTGGAGTAATTCCGACTTTTGGATAACCTTCTTCGTTAACCTCAGGTAGCTTATCAGATTTATGATTTCCACCCAACGCGAATGCTGCTGCTTTGGCTTCTTTCTCACGTTGTAATTTCTCGGAGCTAATGCCTTGTTTTTCATCTGTATCATGTTTGGTATTGAATGAGCGATGTTTCTTCAATCCCAATCTACGTTTGTTTCTATCTTTATGTTTTCTTCTTTCCATACCACCAGCTGGTCTTACAGGAACACCACTTGTTTCAATAGTAGCAGATTGTGATAACTTATTTTCAGATGGACCACTTGTGTTTCTAGTATCGATACGTTGAAGTGAGAATGAACGACCACTTGACTTCAATTCTGGTAGACGTTGCATCCATGAGTTTGCGTTGTTATTACCACTTGTACCAGTGAATGTCATCTGAATCGACAGAGTGTTCAAATGTCTACCCAAAGTAATAACAGCAACTGATGATCCATGAACAATGATAGATGAAAGAATCAGAAACGTCGTTATTGGCCAAATGACTGCAATCAACTGATAGTTTGGATCTTCCTTGTTTGGAAGACTTGCAAGTGGTGTAGCATGCTTAGTGTGGGCACCCTCCAATTTGGCTCTTGATAAGATAGCAGCAAAAACGGCACCAACACCAATTGGACCAAAATGACCACAGAACAGTGCCTCTCTCCACGATTTAATATCCGGAATAAACGGTTTTAAAGCCAAAACTGCAGGAATTCTTCTCAAGAACAAAACAACAAACGCTAAAACAATTAATCTCCAAACATCTGTACCTAAATCGGAATCGTTGAATTGAGGCCATGGAATGATGGCACCAAAATAGATAAAATATGCCAAATTCAATAGTAAGTCAATAACAGTAGAGACATGAGTCTCCTCAGTTTTCTTGGCAAACCATCCATCCCATGAAAAAGCAGCACCAGCTGCAAATGACACCAACAAATCATCAACACCTAACATTGACCCAAACCCAGCACACGTCAACGCCAAAACAACATAAAATGACAAAAATGATTCTCTATCGATTATTCCTTTTCTTTCAGCGTACTTAATGGCATGTCTTCCAACATATCCAATAACAACGCCAATAATACAACCCGCAATACACTCATATAAGACGGTAACACATAGCCATTCTTTCACAATTTCACCAGCATTCCCACTATGTATGACTAGATTTATACCCAAGAAGATAAAAGGGAAAGCCATACCATCGTTACAACCTGACTCTGCGGATAACAAATTCCTCAAATGACCTGGAACCCTTCTTGCAAATTTACCTTTACCAACAACTGCAGCGGCCAAGACTGGATCCGTAGCAGTAATACAAGCGGCAACGGTCAACCCTTCAGCAAAATTTATACCGGGTATCAAAATATAGACGAATAGGCCGACGATTAGCCAGCCCCACGTCATAACGGGTACAAGTAACATAAAGACTGACAGCCAATGTTTCAACATATACTTCTTTGGCAATTCAACAGCCACAGCGAATATTTGTAGGCACAAAACTATTCTTGATATTTCCAATGTGATATAGTCAGAGTTTCCCCATGTAGTTGGAGCGAACCAATCCAAACAATGCGGACCGACTATAAGACCAACAATGGCAGCAACGGTGGCCTCCCCAATGTATAATTTCTCTTTGACAAACAAAGATACCAAAGAGAATATAGCAGAGAACACACCCACCACTGCATAAGCAATATGTGCTTTATCAACCTGTCTCAAAGCAAAATTAGTAAACAGTTTTTAAGTAAGTCTCACTCGCGGATCAAAAGGAATACTCATTGAGAGCCTCTTTTCTGAAAACGCCCTGTCATGGAAATACATACGTCAAGATGATCCCACACAGCCATTGTTACGATGTAGTGTAATTCAACGTCTCGAAATCACCTGTCTTAAAGTCCAGTCTTTTCTGTGTTTATCAAAAAGTGTACTCTTGACTGTCTTTCTTTTTTTTATCTTTTCCCTCGTTTTGTAAACCATCAATATCAAATTCGCGGGTTTTTTTGGCTGGGCGTTGCAGGACGTAATGAAGGAAGAGGCCACTAGGTTCCCCTCTAGTGATGCTCTCAGTTGGACTCTTCTTCCTGTTGCCTGATATCAGGTCCCACCATCATGAGTTTTTTCAAACCTGCCCTTCTCGCTGTGTTTTCTTGCTAGCGTTAGCACTCTGAGAGCCTTTGTCGAAGGACGAAGACCCTGCATATCGATTTCAAGTACACGTGACTTGTACTTTCTTGGCGTCAAATAAACATCGCGGGTTCGATCCTGGCCCGTAAAATTAGAGTCTACCTCGGGGGATTTTAATGATGCGTCTGACACAAAATGAAAGAAATCCTTAAAAGGTCCTTGTGATCGACATTCTTAGGGAAGTATCTTGTCAAAGATTACTCATGAGAGAAAATATTGGCCTGTTAATTCGGAGCTACAATGATTGAAGACAATAAGCTAGCTGTCTCAACCCATGTCGTAATTTCTATGGACCCTGACGAAAAAATTCTATAGGAAGAAAAGCTCTCGAATCACCAAATATGTAGCTGCCCGAGCTCCAATGGTTCTTCTCAATTTCTGACACAAACAAGGGGTTTTTTCTTTCCTATCGTAGGGTAGTATCTCAGCCGACACATAGTGCCACAAAACCCAAAATCGGTACATAAACAAATGAAATCCTTTTCCTCCGTTTTTGAAACCTAATGAACCAACATGAACTACACTCATATTCCTCAACTTCATACGTCTCTCTAATATTCACCATATTCATCAGATCTGGGCTATATTTACCAGCCACTCAACTCAAGATCTCAACGTTGGTTTCTCTCATCCATCTAATTTGCTGCTTCATGTTTTTGTGTTGTGAGAATCTTGGTTTCCCCTGTATCTTTGCACACAGTCCTTTTGTGTTGTCTTTGGTTGCACACTTACTGAGCGATATTTATTTCAAACCATTGCCATTCCTCCCACAACAGCCACTTTCTTGAAACTCTTCTGACCTTTTCTGAGACAGGCAAAGTATCAGATTCATGGTATCATTCCTTCAGTGATTTAGGGACCAAGGTTTCAGTGATTCCTGATTCCAACATTCCACCTTCTGATTAGCATTCCTGAACTGATGAAGAATCCCTCATACCATCAGAACATTCGTTGATAAGTTACTGAAGTTCTGTGCTGATGCCAAATCTGTTATTACACTTGATCACCTCACCCAAAACGACACATGCTTCAGCAATAAATCATCAACCTCCAACCACTATACATTCTCAACTCTCTTCCACACTCATTGTCCATCTATCTATTACCACATTTTTATCTGGATTTAACATATATATCAAACAAGTCGTGACCATATTGATATCACATCTTTCAACTCATATATAGATCAGACAAAAACATATCCTTCCTTGCCATTTTGAGATATGGTGAAACTGGGCTGGCATACATCCAAAAGACCAGCGAGGCTTGAGTTTTGCTGGTTTAGTTTATCTGGTAGATCAAATGGGGTTAATACCCATGGCTGGAGATTGCAAAATCTTTATTCAGATGATAACATTCTGAAAGACTGCCGACGTTCTACCAAGATCATTATGTCCTTCATATGTCAAGACGTCACCAATTCTCCCTGGAACCAGGCATGAAAACTACCTGCATAAGAATTCACCAACAGTTGCTTGGAACATGAGGAACCTCACTTGACAAAGGCTCACCAACTTTGTCTTGAACACTTTTCACCAGCATTCATCAATCACCAACGTTCTATCTATTCCATCATGTTCTTCAGATTATGAGGCTTGACCAACCTCGCATGAGAACTCACTTGACAAAGACTCACCAACTTTGTCTTGAACACTTTTCACCAGCATTCATCAATCACCAACGTTCTATCTAAACCATCATGTTCTTCAGCTTATGAGGCTTGACCAACCTCGCATGAGAACTCACTTGACAAAGACTCACCAACTTTGTCTTGAAGAGTTTTGACCAGGATTCATCAATCACCAACATATCATTTTCTCGAGACTTTGATGAAGCTAATCATAACTGCGCATTGCAGTAGACTTCTCTCAACAGTTACTATTCACCACCACCATTTATTCATTCATTTGATTGGTTGACCAGAAGTTAGAGTTTGGACCTTTATACTGTTGTCTGAGATGGCACGTTTCTAATCACACATCTCATCCTATCGGAGCATTTCAGATTTGATTGAATCTTAGCTACCAGATACCACCATTGACAAAGTTCTCAGAACAGACCTCCTTTGATAATCTCACCACCTTTCATCCGATGTCCCTGTTTGATTGAAACTTTGGACTGTTCATTCTGATTGCCTTTTCCAGCTTTTTCTGAGGGGTGTTCTTTGAGTACATAACATCCAACTTTCTGGAAACTTGTTTTGAAACTTGCTGGCTTTTCATTTTGACGATTGATGATTGAGTGAACATGGTCTTCGTTAGGAACTGCCACTCTTTCTCTCAAATCCCCACTTGATTTCGCTGATTGTTCAAGTCCTTGAGTTAATCATCCTGATTGACATGACCAATTTTCAGCTGACACTTACCGATTTCAGAACATAAGACTTGAGAAGACTTAGCAGACACCACGAACTACCACCTCACCTCATTTTCAAAACACTTTGGGAGAGTTGGTGAGACTTTTCCACTAATTCAAGTACGACTGACCTGTCCATTGATTCTGGGTTCAATAATGCATTCAGAGTTTATGGGATATCGTGGTTTTCATAATCAGAGGTTCGGGTGATTCATCCGTGGACTATCTATGTGGTTCTTGGAAATGAACTGTTCCCCTCAACATTTCATATGAGAACTCTAGAATATCCATGACCTGACTTCTTCAAAGCATCAAGAGGATGGATACGAGAGTTCTTGGCTGTGAAGATACTCCCCAATCTTCTCTCAAGAGCTCTCCTCGTTCAGTTTCTTTGCAATAAACGTGATCCGAAACACCAGCTTGATTCAGGCAGGGTTCACTTACAAGGCGGATTCAGACCCAGATTTGTTGATATTTGGAAAACACCAAAAATCGGACCTCCATATGAGAACTCTAGATTATCCATGACCTGACTTCTTCAGAGCATCAAGAGGATGAATACGAGAGTTCTTGGCTGTGAAGATACTCCCCAATCTTCTCTCAAGAGCTCTCCTCGTTCAGTCTCTTTGCAATAAACGTGGTCCGAAACACAAGCTTGATTCAGGCAGGGTTCACTTACAATGCGGATTCAGACCCAGATTTGTTTGATATTTGGAAAACACCAAAAATCGAACCTCTAATTAACTTCACCAGAAGGAGAGCAAGTCACCCCCTAGAGTATACTGACATTAGCAGCAGGTCCCCATTTCCTTTATTCGTTGAGTTATCGACGTTTAAAGGAAATTTATAAAAAGATCCGATTTGGAGCCCATCTGTGTCAAATTTTTCGAAGTGGTCGTAGTGTATAGTGTATTAGTCAAAGTGGGAATAACTCTGTGGATCTAAGTCAATTCATTCAGATCAAACATTCCTATGATAGTGGGAGAATATGCGCAACTTTCCATATGATTAGATCCTGCTTATTCTTATCGATTGATGAGTTATGTTTACTTTCATGGATTTGCCTCTGGGTTTGAGGAAATGTGTCCTATACCAGGAGAATGGTCACATGATAGATCACCTGATATCATATGATATGTGTCTCCTAACAACAAAATAACACTCTACCTCAGAGGCGTATTTTCAAGCGTTAATAACTTCAGGGAAATGAGAAAGAAGAGTACAATATGACTACTCAGTGATTCTCCCATGTTTCTCCTTTCGAATGGTATACGTTAGAAGCTAATTTGGCCACTGGAAGGGTGATTTGCTATAATGCTTCTCTATGTATATTGCGCGCCGTTTTGTAATGATATCGGAATCCTCTACTATTGGAATATTACCAACTTTTGATATGGTACTTCTTGTGATTAAAACAGGTTTGTTCCGTAATTAACTCACATCCATATACAAGAAGTACGTGTTAAGCATGTGTTCAATTTATCCGTATATCAGAGCCCAGAAGCTAGAGCAAACTCTGTCAAACATTGATAGATTGTTTAACTTCTTAATTTCTCTAGCATATCTCAACTTTAACCTGTCTTCATACTGTTTGAACCTCAATACATGAGATTGTCTATCATCTTCAGCTTTTTAGAAGTTCATTATATGATTTGCAAGTCGTTTTTGGGCAACCATGGTAGTTGGTCCATAATATTTTCGTATAACTTGACACTACTCTTTCCAATATATGGATTTGGTCGAATGAGCATTCTAGGCTCATGAAGTTGACTGGTATAACCGTGAGAGGTCAGGCCGCTCATCATCTTTGAATTAAGCAATGTGTTTGTCAAATTTTTCTCAATACTATGGAGACTTCCTTTCAAATTTTCAAAACCATTGTGGACCGACGAATGTGGTTGATGTAACTCAGCATCTCTTAAGAATTCCAGTGTAGAATCAGGCAACCCTTCTCTACTGTCACCTTCAAACAACATTCTTCTTCTGTTTCTGCATAGAATAAGATCATATGATCTCATGGATTTCACACCGTTGACGACGTTCTCGATTGGTGGTTTAGAACCATTCGCTAGTGTACCTGCGTCATTGATCCTTTTCTTCCTAGATTCACCAATAATTCTAACAACATTACGATTCAGCTCATGGTCAAATCTTGTTTGAAATTCTTTCCCCGTCCCATCAAGTACACTCTTCTCCTCAAATGTAAAATATCATATATCCCAGTCAGAATCAGGGTACATTTCAAAGAGGACCTCTTTCGGATTGACGTGAGCGTCATACTCGACATCCAGGTCAATAAAGTGATCAAAAAGCGAGCAATAGCTATAATCAAGAGACCCACAATCCGAGAATAACCAAGTATGAGAAGGGTCATACTTGATGGAAACAATGGAGAAGGAGGTATAGAATGTAGGAACAACCACATATAAATGTTGTAAAATCCAACCAATATTAATGAATGTGGACTGCTCAGAACAATCAAGAACAAAAGTGACAAACTTGAGCTCTTTGAATATCTCTATAATCTCCTCAAACCTCCTGAAAACATCATCGGCAAATAGAAGTTCATAAAGCATTTCATCTAATCTTATCTCAAGTGCAGCGAGTTCTAACCGTCAATGCTGATTTGGCACCTGAAGTAGCTCTGAGAGTGTGTTCCGCTCATTATTCCCGCTAATATCATGGGTCCCAATACAGACAGGCAATAACTCTTCAGGACTACTCAATTTCTCCTTCCACTTCTCAGATTTACTAAAAAAGTAGTGTTTGAGATTCTTCGGAGGTTGACCGTCGTCACTCAAAGATAATGAACCTCCAAATTGGCCATTGAAGGCATTCTTTATATCATCAGGTGTCGAGTTATTGGAGGTTTTGTTTCTATGAGGATGTTCGCTGTCAAAGATAAAGTAAGCGATGTCATCTGCAACTTTGGAGGATATCTCTGGAAAGGCCAATGTGTAGTTTCTGATAGTGTAATACTCAGATATCACATATAGCCTATTCAAGACTGAACGATGGACATCAATGGGAACTGTGACGATTTGATCATGATAAATTAACATTGATTAAATGCAATTGATCGACACTTAGCATGCCTATGAGAGATTGCTTGATTGTAGGAAGGTGATGATTTTCATAGTTGATATGTTCTCATTGTAACAGCTTCTCACAATTTGATTCTCTCTCAAGGCGTAAGGATTTTTGATTGATTCATGACCCTTGATATTGGATCAGCTATAACAGTGGCGACATGGTGAAGTGGCTATAGAATCACTAACAGCGTCAAGGGTATCGTCGGAGCATTTCTTAGACACAATCGTTTCAGCTGAAAACTATCTCTTCAACGGATCGTGATAGATTCAGGCTGGGTCAGCTCAAGCACGTGACATTGTTATATGAAATGCTAGACTGGGATAGAGTACACTTCGTTATTGGAGATCTCTACACTTTATACATCATTCTAGAAGTGGAATCATATGTGTATCACAGGTTTAGCCCGAAGTGTAACACCAGTAGACAATCAGCCAGAAATATCAGAACCCCACTTATGATGAAACAAGACCATAGATATCCATATTCAGCCAGATGACCAGTCAATACTGGTCCAACACATCTAGCAAAGGTTTTACCAATGTTGACAATCCCCATGACTTTAGTTAGCTCTTCTTTAGCCACTAGATTACTAAGGATGACTTGTCTTGGAACAACGTCCATTGCACTTGTGGAGTAGAATAGAATGGTTGTCATGGAGGACAGTATTAGATTTGGCATCAATGGGATCAATGTTAGAAATATTGCACTTGGGATCTGTACAACTAGTGTTGCTTTGATTGGGCCAATCCTCTTTGTGATCATTGATGATGGGATTGCAGATATTGAGTTGAAGATGTTTGTCCAGAAGAATAACATACCCAAGGCAGCTGCACTCATCAAGTATTCAACTTTGAAGTAATAAACCACCCAGGAGGTTGGCATGACACCTGACCCTAAAGAGTCAAGCATGAAGACACTAAGTAATCTGATCACTATAGGGAAAGTCTCATTGGATACCTTATGATTATCTTGTTCATCCTCATCTTCATTTCCTAGTAGACTAGGTTGTATTTCACAATCGTCACTCAACCAAAGCATTATAATCAATTTCAAAGCTCCAATGATGGAATATAGATAAAAGGAAGCCCTATAAGCATCAACAACATCAAAATCATGATTATCAACCAACACAGTGACCGCAACACCGGTGAACAAAGACCCTACTGCACTTCCAGCTGTTGCTGTTAGCATTTGTATAGAGAATACATCTGGTCTATCCTCCAATGGGGTCAAATGGGCCACCGTACTTCCCTCAATGGCTTTAAAAGGTCCAACATCATCACCACCTGGTGAAATAACACCGAAAACACTGGCTATGACCAATATCAAAAAGGACGAACTCGTAGCAAATACCAGTCCGGAAAAGACCATCAGAAAACATCCAATGATCATCACTAGTCGCCTTCCCATTCTATCAGCGTACCACGTCAGCACCATTGAAATTAGCGTATCGCCAATCAGAGTCAATGCCATGAAGTAGCCGATTCTGTCTTCTGAGATTCCTAGAGACTTTAATAAAAGCGTCAAAACCATTGTTGAAGAACCATAAGCAAACTGACGAAGGAAAGTCGATGCCCAAAGAAGCTTAATATCGTTGTGAGCAGTGAGAAACGTCCTGATCATCTTTTGTGGCGGTCTTCTATAAGGCTTTTTGTGTGGTTGTGGTGGTGGTGGTGGTGGTGGTTGTTGTTTGGTGATGGCACTAAAATTTTCCGGTATTCTTCAAGGCTGGAACAATGAAGCACTAACCAAGCGACATCAAGAAGAAGAAGAATAATGAACAAATTTGATGGGATTTACAGAAAGGAGGAAGAAGAGGCTTCTCTGAAGGGCTTCAGATCCTCGAGGACGAAAAGATTCAACTTCACTGAACAAACAAAAGCAGAATTCCAAGATGAGGAAGATCTGGATAATGAACTACGACATTTGATATTGACACCAAATTACAAAAATCTTTGCTCTGCTTTAGACCTTGCATTGGACTCATTCGAAAAGGAGGATGTTGGTATTTCTCCCATCACAAATGTCAGAAAGATCAAGAAGAAACGAGTCAGGTTATCCTATGAAAACGTTGATAATGTGGATGAGGTCATATCAGACCCCAAACTATCAATAAGTCTAAAGAAAGTGAACTCAAACATGAAGTTTATCAAAACCATCAACAAAAACGATGCCATTTACACAAATTTCATCAAGTCAACTACAATCCCTCAAATTATCCCCAAACCAGCCAAGATGCCAGAAAGTTATACGCCAAAGCGTCAAATCAATACCAATTCAAATGATATATTATCCTCCGAAACAGCTTCAATATTACTGAAGTCAAGATTTACATCAACTCCTACACCTGCAGCAACATCTAACGTCACTACGAACAAAAGGATAATCACCAAGATCACCGTTGATCCTATATTGAAAACAAGATTAGGTCTTTGAAATTCTTTCCTTGAGATTGTCCCATAACCCATGATCGTATATATTGTCCAAAACTTCCATGCTCTTGACTACCATCAACTGAGTTCTATCCACATCTTTCACTTTATTGTCTCTGACGTTTGAACTTACAAAGACATCCTCATTTGGCAAATATTCAAAATACTCATTGTTGTTCTGGAATAAGGTCTCCAATTCGATCAGATACTCAAACGTCGACCACTTCATCATTTCATTGGTTGTCATTCCAAGATACACCAACTTAAAGTTCTCATAAGTGAACCAAATCACCAATAAATCAAATGACAAGAGCAATATGCCAAACAATACCTCATCAAAACAATCAACTCTGAAATCATCAACATAGAGATCTGAGACCAACTCTCCCACTATTACCAGAGCATATGTCAACACAGCCACATTCAACACCAAAAATGAGTAAAAGTATCGATAATTGCCCTTCCCAATACAGTTGTTCAACCAGATGCAATGATGATCAAACAGTTCAACGCAGCAATCACATTCTTTACAATGTTTTGATCTAGCAGGCTTGATGATCTTGCAAGTTGTGCATTGTTCGCCTTTATAGAATATCAGATTATCATATTCGTACTTGTATACTAGCGATTGTGTGTCTTTTGTTATCGTTCTTGGTTTGATAAAGACGCTTAGTAGGAATGAAGTAGCTAATAGTACTAACAGTAAATTGTATGCGAATGGAGAAGGATCGGTGATTTTGTGATAGATTTTAGCGTAGAAGAACTCCACCATCTTGAGATATAATATCGAGTAGAACAACGGTATCAGCCATCCTTTGACAAAATTGAGTATTCTAAATAGCCTCCCATTGAAGTAGTTTGATTCAAATTGTACCAGTCTTACTTGAAACCTATTGTACCAACTGATGACGGTTCTCTGCCGTTTGAGAGAGTGATGCACAATCAGCAGTACTGGAATAGGTGAGAGTAGAAATATCAATAGCTTCAAGTCCACCATTCCTCTTCTTTTCCTCTTTTTTTTCTCTTCAACTTCTCATTCTGCTTGTTCTGACAACGAAGCAGCTGTCAAAAAATCTTAAGAAAAAAACTAATGAATTTCCAAAGCACACTGCCAGACGGAATCATCCACCGCCCAAAATCAAATATTAAAATACTTCCAAAGATGAATCAGAGCAAATATGATGAATGTTCAACACTTAAAGAATCAATCTCCCGAAAATTGAGCGATTTCATTGGGAAATTGGGCTTCGTTTATGAAATGTACGTATCATCCTTAGGCGTTTCCCCCATAAACCACAATGAGAACTAACAGTAGTACAAACAAAAGACAAGATAAAGAGTTCTGGTACTTAAACATAGCAAAATTGAACAGATGTGACCTTGAGAGTGTCAATGAGGATTTTACCAAGAGAATCGGTGAAGAATTCATTGATTTGGGACTGAATCTAGGAAATTCGTTTGATGAGTCAAATGAATTGACCGTTGAGCTATACAAGTTCAACCAAACACTGACAAGGTTGTTGAACAAGAACAACAACAACATCTACAAAACAATCACTATGGACTCGATACCGACATCCTCTTCATCTTCAGTCTCGACCCCGGCCTCCACATCTTCAAATAACTACAGCATACCCAATAACAACAATACACTCATTATCAATAGACTGGATTCAAATCTCATCGTAAAAACATTAATAAAACTGTTGATTACAAAGCTAACAAAGCTTCAGACATTATTGCACCCAACAATAACGCAGATGGAAACTAGATTGATTGAGGATGTCCTTGTCAAGAACATATCAAACAGGGTTTTGAAACCATATCATAATCTATTGATAGCAAGAGCACAATCACTTTTATTTAAAATGATATAGGAGCTCTCACTTTACCTTCAACTTCTGGTTGTTTATTCATTTCATCATTGATTCTTTAATTCCCGAATTTGTGATAACCTCATGTTAAATAATCCCATGCTTTCCTCCAAACTGAATAGAGTTATTAGTATACAAGCTCCGAATCCCATTTCCTTTCATAAAATCACTTACGAATCACTGCAAACTTTCTACCAATCATCTTTCCTATCAGTGGGAGTATCACTATGCTGACGAGAGTCGACAGCTGCTGGAGAGATTCTTCCCATTGTAATTGTGCGTTGATCAGGGCCAAATCTGAATCAATTGAGTCCTCATCTGACGAGTAATCTTCATAATCATCTCCGTCTTGTTGGATTTCCACACCTTGTGCATAGTCTGTGATCCCCTCTGGACTAAATACTTCCTCCTCGAATAAGGCACTCATCTTTTCGACTGATCTAACAGCTTAAAGTGAAGGCAAAATGTATGAAGCTGTGCGTTTTGTTGTTTTAATTGTTGATGAAAATAAAAAGAGGGAAACCTGGAATAAAAACAAAAGAGCCGCATCCAGGATCGAATGGCTTATGTAATGATGATGACCTAATCAAAAATGAAAAATTATTTATTTTGCGAAAGCTCATCGTCAAATAAATTTAGCTTCTTTTTGATAGACACCCTTATATGAATATTCTCAGGAAATTTCTGAAGCCAAAGATGTCCACCACTCCTGATCTATCATCATTCAACATTGTTAAAGAGGGGAAAGCCGAGATTCTTTTCCCTATCAAGGAAGACGTCTTCTATAACCCTGTCCAACAATTCAATAGAGACTTAAGTGTTACTGCAATTAGAGCTTGGTCAAATATATATGGAACCAAGCTGATAAACAAATCATTGACATCCAAGAAGAGAAAATTAGACTCGAATGATGAACCTCAAGAGAAACAACAAGAAGAACCAGCGTCAAAAGAAATCAAACCATACATCTCAATCCTTGAAGCACTATCAGCAACTGGGTTACGTGCAATCAGATACGCTAAAGAGATCCCCCACGTCAAGAAAATTGTGGCTAATGATTTCTTAGAAGAAGCTGTCAAATCCATTAACAGAAACATTGAACATAATTCCGTTGGTGATGTCCTAGTAGCTAATAGAGGTGATGCCAATGCATTCATGTATGAATCTAAATCTACCAACAAATTCTTCAATGTCATTGATCTTGATCCATATGGAACTGCAACTCCTTTCATTGACGCCGCCATTCAAAACTTGAGTAATGATGGTCTACTCTTGGTCACATGTACGGATCTTGCTGTGTTGGCCGGTGGTGGGTATCCTGAGAAATGTTATGCCCTATATGGAGGTTCTACTTTAATAAATCATGATGCCTCCCATGAAGCTGCTTTGAGATTAGTGTTAGGTATGATAGGAGCAACTGCTGCTAAATACAAAAAGACGATCGAACCGGTATTATCCTTAAGTATTGATTTCTATGTTAGACTATTTATCAGAGTTAGAACTTCTCCAATTGAAGTGAAGAAACTAGCATCCAAGACATCAGTTCAATACGTTTGTTCTGGATGTGGTTCCATCCATGATCAACCATTAGGCAAAGTTAGTGAAAGGGATAACGGAAGTTTGAAGTTCGGACTAGCGAGCTCCTCTACTAACATTGGACCCTTTTGTTCATTCTGTGGATATGCTCAACATGTTGCTGGCCCAATGTATAATGGTCCACTACACAACAATGATTTCTTGGATGAGATCCTTAGAATAAATTCAGAAGAATTGGATGATGAGACATATAAAACTAGAAAGAGAATTGAAGGTATGGTCACGTTAGCTAGAAATGAAATCCCAACCCAGTTCTACTTCAAACCTGAGAAAATTGCCTCAGTTTTGAAATGCCAAGTTCCACCACTAAAACTCATTATTTCAGCCCTAGGTAATCTTGGATATGATGCCTCGTTGACACATGCAACCCCTTCTGCTATCAAGACTGATGCATCCTGGGATGTTTTATGGGCGATCTTCAAAGAATACGTCAAATCACAATCCCCTGTAAAATTAGAGAAGTTCAGTGAGACTCAAGCAGGATATAAGATCTTGACTAATGAAAACGTCAAATTGGATAAAGATATTTCGTTTGAGAAGAATGAATTGAGTGGGAAAATCGAAAAGTTAAGAAGATTGAAGATCGTGAGATTTCAAGAGAATCCAACAAAAGGTTGGGGTCCAAAGGCCAAACCTCAATAATAACCATTGATTCATAGATAACTGAGACTCTGTTAAGCCCTTAGACTTCGCAGTGGTGCTTCAATATAAATAAATTTTCATGTTTATAATTATAATAGTATTTAAAATCCTCTTTTCAGGCATCAAAGGGGTCTGGGAATACAATAACCCCTAAATCGAAGAGAAACGTAATAAAGAAAAGATTCAACTGGACAGATTGTGGTTTAAAAATGAAGCCCTTAATAACCTAACCACCATAAACTCCAGAGAAAAGGGTTCTAATCTGGTCATTGTTATAACCACTGTAAAGCGCCAACTGTAACATGATTCTTGATTTTTGAGGATTCAAATAGCCAGAAGCGATGGAATAATCACCAGCATCAGCTGTATCTACAGTACCATCAGCTGGTCTTCTAGAACGAACAATTGGAATCCCATATTCAGCAACTAGTTCTTCATTGACGGCATCAGCCTCAGTGGTCCAAGATCCAGCACCAGTACCAGCTAATACTAAACCTTTAGCGCCTAGTTCTTCAACAGCAATTCTTGCCATCTCAGGATTCAAATCTTGATAGCCGTAAAGAATTATCACTTCTGGGATATCAGAGGCATCAGTAACATTTGAAAGATCGAAATAATGATATCCTTTTGGTCTGACTGGTTCATAATAGAATTCAATATCATTATCAACAAAAGCACCGAGGAACCCTTGTTCGGTAGCTTTAAAAGTATCCATTGTGTTAGCATTCGTTTTTGTTGACCAGAAACCTGAAGCAATTCTATCATTCATTGTGATCAAGGTACCTCTCCCCTTGGCTTCATCTGAACTAGCTATTGAAACGGCTTGAAATAGATTCATTGGACCATCAGCAGAAGTGGCAGTGGCAGGTCTCATGGCACCAACAACACACACTGGTTTCTCAGATTTGATAGTCAGATCAAGGAAAAACGCAGTTTCTTCCAAAGTATCTGTACCATGCGTAATAACAACACCATTGTATTCATCAGATTCCAAAGTCTCAGTAATGTTCTTGTATAATGGGATCAATTCTTCATAAGTGATTAAATTCGAACCAACGTTTGAGATTTGTAGATAATCCAAATTGGCAACCTCAGCCAGTTCAGGAACAGCATCAATCAAGTCACTAACGGTTAACCCAATGGAATAACCAGCAGTCTGTGAGCCTGAAGTACCCTTAGATGCAATAGTAC
This sequence comes from Wickerhamomyces sp. NRRL YB-2243, assembly GCA_030581995.1. Taxonomy (NCBI): domain Eukaryota; kingdom Fungi; phylum Ascomycota; class Saccharomycetes; order Phaffomycetales; family Wickerhamomycetaceae; genus Wickerhamomyces; species Wickerhamomyces sp. NRRL YB-2243. Next base: position 41,950 of record JAKTWL010000019.1, read on the forward strand.
CACCTGTACCGAAGATTTTAACTGTTGGTAATGATGCATTGTAAGTTGATTCGTCAATGTCTCTCTCAAGAAGCTCAATTGGGGCAGAATTGGCTATTGTGAGGAAGATTGAGGCTATTATTGGGCTAGAGAAACGCATTGTGATTTGTATAAGGCTCTCAAGACTTGAAGCTTGATAAGTATTTGAGATGAATTGAAATTGGATTTAGATCTTCCAGGGTACATATATACCTTTTGTACAGTACGCAAGATATGAATATGATAATTGATTGGGATAACACCCCATGGCTAGAGAGCACAGCCAGAGAAACGCCAATCGTTCAAGCTTTCCTATGCAGAAACTGTGTAACCCTTTTAGGCTAATCAGTTATACCACATTGAAAAGGATCACCACAATGAGACACCTCTTCACCCTATAGATTGCATCCAAAGAGTCATAATTACAAGCATTAGGAGAATACCAAGAGCTCAGAAGCAGCATTGATTAAAACAAAACGATGGACCGATTGTTGAAAGCGCATTGATTGGCCTATTAAATGGTGGACTTCTTTCCTGATTCGGTTAATTGATTGCTTGGGATTGCGCTTTCCCTATTTAACTACAATCTGTCCGGGAAGTTGGTTCCTGGATAGTCGTCCGTGCCAGGCACTCGGCACTTAATTCTAGTTGTTACTACCAGCTTCCTACTGATCCGATCACTCAGATAAATATTCACCACTGGTCATAATAATAATTAAATGAAGCTGACTGGACAAGAGAGACGAAGTAATTACAAATATTTACCAATTCTCGCAATCTGATTATCTCAATATAGAACATTGATTGCGAAAATTTTCTGGACTTGTTGATAACAAAAAAAAGATCATTCAGCACATTCAAAGTTACAATAAATAGTAAGACCAGGGGCTCATGAAAATCGTCTTTTCAATGGTTCTGAGCTTGAAGTAAACACTGGAATATGAGATGGTGGGTCAAAAAGTCTAGCTGTTGCCTCTCATTTCTTTCTTTGTTATCATTACTTCTACTAACTTCGCTCATTCTTTAGTCAGTACTTCATAACCTCACTTGACTATCGTCCCATCTTGGTTGGTTTTTGTGTGTTTTTAATTTCCATCGTGCCTTTCTGTTGTTATTCGGCTATGTTGAAGTTTTTTCTCCAAAAAGCTTTCACTTCGATAAGGAAAAATGGTGAACGTTTTTGTTGATCAAAAGGACTAAACACGTTTCACTGTGGGCTCTAATCTTCTTGGGTTGCCTATCATCAAATAACCAATAACTATACACCATAAGTTGTAATCAGTGGTGTTCTCTAGAAAATTAAAGTCCATACTGAGAAATGTTGAATCCTTCAGACGGATCATCAGAATTGAGATCATCTAATTAGAAAATGGCAATGATTCTTGTGGTTAAACATTTAGGACATATGGATATTTACCTTTTGCTGAAATCCGCAGCTTGTCGACTGCTCAATACAAATCTATGATATGATGTCAAAAATATTTCCGGAGGTTTAATACTGGCGCTAAGAAAAAAAAAGCTACACGACTTTACCCATATAATTTGGGCCACAATATATGATAGTTGTGCTGCAGTTGTTCATATTGGAAAAATCAACGTAATGATTTGACCACAGAACTATATGGTCTAACTATAGTCAATGTCAGTGCAGCTCTGATCTGCCTTCCCAAAGCTTTTCCAAAAACGTGGACTTTAATACATGGGGGCGTGCAATCAGAATATCATCAAACCGTTCTCAGCTTTGAAGCAAGCATTGACGTTCGATTACTTTTGCTTGACGGCGTATGACTTTCTTCATGATTTTGAGATATTCATCAAAAAGCGATGATCAAAATATGAGGGATATATGATCGAATTATTAGATTCCACGATATATTTAATGGGCAAATATATTTGAAAAAATACCAGATCAAAACTCACTATCATGGGGAGTTATCGATGCTTCTGGTGGTGTAAGGTTTTCAAACCATGGTAGGTAAGAAGTCCAATGGAATGCCCAGGATAACATGGTTGATGGGTAAACGACCTCCATTTATTTAATCATGTTGAATCGGTATGATTACAATCTACTAAATAGTGTAAGCTGTGATAGTACTGATAGAGAAAATAAAGGAATCTCTGGTCCGTCTCAAGATAATTGAATCATGTAGAAAAATTGAAGATAATTTGAGATAATGAAATGTGACACAAGAGAAATAGACTGTGGTTAGTAATCTAATAGTAGGTGATTATGTGATAAAGACGTGTATCTCATAATACATTGACGATGTTAAATCAAAATATTACTCTTTTCATCTACAAATAACGTTAATATAACGAAAACTGGTATACCTTCTTCTCAATGCAGCTCGTCTTTCCAGCTCCGGCTCTCGGAAATACACAGCGTTTTGACGGGCGTTACAAGAAAGAGTCATTGGAATACAAAAAATGAGTGGCCCGTCTCCCTATTTGTCGCCAGTTTATTCTTATTTATATTGAATTAAGGGATGAAGTAGTGAGAGTGATTTTTCATTACACCCATGTCATCCTCACATAAGCTCAACTTGTTCAGCATTCAGCGTCCAGCACTGGCTTTCATAAGCAGGTCCAAACCTTCATACAAGAATGAAGTTGAATCAAAGATCATTGACCCTCTACAACAAAAGGAAGTGGGTTCAAGTTCAGCAATTATTTCAGAGTCCAACCTACACCATCATCAGCAACAACAACAACACCGTTCAGATATCCTTGACAATGAGGCTCAGCAATCTTCCTCAAGTTTAGTAGAGGATTTGACTGAGATCCCCGATGGAGGACCAGAAGCTTATCTTGTGGTTTTTGGAGGATTCTGCTCTACATTTATAGTGTTTGGGTTCCTCAATACCATTGGTGCAGTCCAGACATACTTGATAGAGAATACTTTGAGTAAATATAGCATCAGTAACGTTGGTTGGATGTTTTCCACTTACTCATGTTGTTTATTTGGTGGTTCCATCTTATTTGGTCCACTGTTTGATTTTAAAGGTGCTAGAATCCCAATAGTTTTAGGAAGTGTGATGGTTGTAGTTGGATTCTTCACTGCTGCTGAATGTAAGACCATATATCAATTTGTATTGTCTTTTGGAATAGCTTTGGGATTGGGATCCTCTGCAATTTTTACCGCTTGTATGGGTGCTGCTTCTCAATGGTTCGATAAGAAGAAAGCAAGCGCATTGGGTGTAACTTTAGTGGGCGGTGGTCTTGGTGGTGTTGTTTTGCCGTTGATACTGAGAAGTTCACTTCCTAGTATTGGATTCCAATGGAGTATGAGAATCTTCGGTTTCATTAGTATTTTGTTGTTGGGATGTGGTTGCTTGTTGGTCAAACATAGAGTTACCGAGGAAAATCATTCAAAAGACATCAAAAGTATCCTTAGAAACTCTTTTGTCATTAAGGATTTATTGACCGATAGAGTTTATGCCTCCTATGCTGTTTCTCTATTCTTGGCCGAATTTTCATATATCCTTGTCACAACATATATCTCCTCATACGTCGTTCATAACGGATACAGTCAATCTGATGCCTTTTTGGTTCTTATCACTATGAATTCTGTTAGTATTCTGGGTCGTTACGTTCCTAACTATTTTGGTGATATCTTGGGTTCATTCAACATGATGTGTGTCACATCAATCTTCACCACTCTCTTCATTTTCATCCTATGGTATCCTTTTGGAAAATCATTGACTGTGATGTATGCTTTCGCTGCTATGCAAGGATTCTTTGCATTGGCTGTGATTGCATTGGCCCCAGTTTGTTGTGCTAGAATCAGCAAAGTTGAGGATTTTGGGAGAAGATATGGGACGGTTTATTTTTTGGTCTCATTTGGGAATTTGATCTCTTTGCCAATTGGTGGTGCTATTATTGGAGATGATGGGAAAGGTTATGATAACCTTGTATTGCTTGCTTGTTGTCTACAGGGAGCTTCGTGTTTCTTTTGGTGCGTTACAAGATGTTTAGCTGTGGGGTTTGCTATAAAAAAGAAGTACTGAGGAAGATATATGGAGGTTGGTTTTTTTCTTTGGTTGTCCTCATCCTGTACTTCATGTCTCTCTATCTGTATACGAGCGTTGCCATGTACAACGATCGAAGCTGGCTTCAATATAGAAGCAGGGTGGTTATAGCTGGAGCCTGTCTGCCGCGGTGATCGTGGGCATCAAATGCTGCGAAACGTTGATGATTTTTACTAGTACTACCAGCTGTTCGAGCAAAGACAATTGAGGTTTCAATGATCATGAAGGATTGAAAAGAAACGACCGTTGCTGATTGCCTCATGTACTACTGTGATACGACTACAGTTTGTTGCTTAAAGTGTCCAAACAAGTGAGGTTGTCCCAAATCTATACAGACAAGCAAATCATCATAGGCCAATCAAATCAATGACAACAACCAAGCTTCAAAACATCAACTAAGACCCTAATCAATCATGGAAACGGCGAGAGTCGAACTCGCATCTCTGTAAACAGAGACCAACGTACTCATGAGGTTTATGAGAGCACAACATCAGAATTAACCCTTCCATGTATAAGTCAATGGTTTTGGGTATCATCTATCAATTGACTGACAAAACAACCTGAAGCTGGCGCCTTTACCGCTCGGCCACATTCCCTTCAAGAAAAAATAGTATCATGGTGTGCTAAAGATCTTGAGGTTGTTGGTAATGATGGTGGTTGAGTCTCTCGTGTCAATCAAATTGAAGACTGTGATGGAGCAAAGAGAGTGAATAAAAAAGCGTCTTGAGTTGATGATGCTCGAATGGAATATGGAAGTTGGAAAGAGAGGAAAGAGGTTCCAGGGGAGTTCGATCGTTTATATACTTTTTGAAAAATATGAGAGTTAATGAGGTGAACACAAAACCATGACTTCCACAAACACATTCAATCAACCAACGAGCTACGGCGCTGTCTTCACACTGCTCTCCTCTCTATTTCTAGACTAGAAATTTCCCGTGCGCTGTTTCAATTGTTCTAAACGCTGTCATTTGTTTGTCGTTGTGGTTGTTGTTGATTATCCTTAAATCAGAACTACAATCTTATGAAATCCACACAATATCTGTCTATTAGTTCTTGAATTTACATCCAATTGGTGCTTTCATTCTGAAATGATACTCACACTTCTCAGGCTCACTAACGCTGATCAGCTCAGCCTGAGAGCCACAAGTGATTGTAACGACACCGCTTCTTAAAGGCCCATTCCAGCATCTAGCACCATTGGAGTAGTGTAATCTCCATAATAGACTATCATCATCTCCTTCAACCTCTTCGACTTCGTAATGATCAAATGATCCAATCTTAACATTGTGATTGTTCTGACCCTTTTGATAAATTTCTTTTAGATATGACACTTCATAGTCGTACTCACCAATTTTACCATTTAACGTGATCTCTTCCAATGGTCTCAAGATGTCTTGAGGTCCTAGATCTCTTGATAGATCTGCTTCCAATTTTGCAACTTTGTCTTGAGCTTCTTTCAAGTTGTTCTTCAATTCCTCAACGAAGGCAAAGTTCTCAGGTTTAGTTGGTAATACTTTTGGTGGTTTTTGAACTGGTGATACTCCCAAAAAGTCCTCAACCAAGCCTCTAAATTTAAGTCTGATTCTATCACAAATTGACAGTTTATTTTCAACTTGAACTAGGTTTGCTTCAAAAGAGAGTTCTTCCTCATCATTTTTAGCATTTTGTTTGGTTTCATTGTCTTTAGCTTCAAGAACCAATTTACCAAGTTTTCTAGACTCTGATTCAACATGTTGTAGGAAATCAGATGGGATCTTGATTGCAGGCTTATTGACAGCATAATCTTGATATTGACGAACCGATTCTTTAACGTTTGGGTCATTGAAGTTTGGATTATAGTTTTCAATCAAGTAACCCAAGATGGTTTCTAAGTCACTGATCCTTTCATTGATGACGTTGTTTCTTTGCAATGAGCTTTTAACCATCTCCAGATTTTCATCAATGTTCTCTTTGAGTGGGCCAAGTGATCTTTCATCAAATTGCTGGAATACTTGTCTCTGTATCTTTTCGACGTCTAGATCAGTCTCTTGATCATAATCGTCTTTGAAGTTATCGAAATGGGCATCATATCTTTGAATGGTCAAACTCACAGCAGCATCATTCAAATTCTCATTGAATGTATCTTTCAATGTCTTCAAAATTGAATTCAGAGTATCCAAGTTCTGCTTCGATTGAATAAAAGTATTATATTTGTCAAAAATGTAGACTTTCAATGAATTCAAAGTATCTTCAACTTTTTTATCATGTGGTTTGTTAAGTTCCAGTTTTTCTATTGCTCTAGCTTCTGCTTCATGTTTAGCTAATTCTTTGCTTGTGAAATCAACAACCGCTTCTAATGATTTCACTTCCCCTTCCAATTTCGATCTTAACCTGTTAGCTGCTCGAACAGTCTTTGTAGCTTTATCAACACCAATCTTGTAAGAATTTCTCTTCAACTTCAACTCTTTCTCAAACTGTTCGTGTATTTCAACACATCTATTTGGACAATCAACAGGAGTATTCCATTCATCAGACCCATCACAACATTGTTCATAATCACATTTCCCATCATTGACCAATGATCCTTTGATATAACTTGGAATATGACCTTTGTTTTCACAGTAGAAGGAGGTTTGAGGACAAGCATGAGTGCCAGGTTCATCACTACCATCAGGGCAATCACAGTAATCATCATTGACTTGGTTGAAGTCCAGTATTATCTCTGGGTTGGAAAGACATGTCCATTTGTTGTTGGCATCAGGGACATATTTAGCCTGGTCTTCTGGAGACACCCCGATGATGTGGGAGAAACAAGCAGGTGAGATCCATAGCAATGTGGATCCAATTGTCAGGTACTTCATTATAGAGTCACACAATGGTTTGTCTTGGAAGTCAATTAATGGAAGATGGAAAGAGTTGAAGTAGGTGAGATTGATCGAATTCGACAGCACAGCGAATTTTGTCGGGTTTAAAAATATTTTGTTTCCTCGAAGAACAACAGAGGACACCCAAATGGTTATTGCCGATGAGTTTGTGATGATTTTGTAGATTTTGAGAGGGTGATCAGATGAATTAGTTTGATAAAGCTATACACAAGAGCCCTGGGGATAGAAACTACAATGATTAAGTTATAACTGGAAAGATGTTTTTATATGTGTCAAGAGTGAAGAGGGAAAGGTTATGGGCACTGCTTAATGGAGGCCTCGGTAAGTTTAAGAGACTGTGAGACTCCTCAATATAGAAACCTAGAATACTGAACTTTTGAATACACACTATATACTATCATGCTTCCAATATCACTAAATCGACATCTAATCAACTTCAAAGAGCGTGAATAATTTGATATGACACCATATATCCGAGGGTTCATCTCCTCGTTTCTTGCCACTTTGGGTAATTTACCCTCGGCAATGAGCTAGGTCGGTTTTCAGAAAATTTTCATTTCACTTTAAAGAAGAAGAATTCTGCCACAACAAACTAAATCCATTAAAATCCCTTCAGAAAGCTCCATTTTAACTCCCAATTTCTTGCCGTTTGCTCTTTTGATACTCTTGAACTCAACATATTCTAGCACAAACCAATTATATCCAATTATTTCCGAAAAGAAACCTCACTATAAACCGCAAAAAGGAACCCGTTCTCAAGATAAAGTATAACATGAGTGTTCTTTTGTAAAAAGGAAAAGAACATCATACAGTTTTAAAGAAAAGTTATACAAAGAGAACAGATAATCAATCGGAATCAGAACAGATCACAGATTCCTGAATCAATACTACAGATAGAAGAAACTAAAAGAGATAGAAATATGTAAGTTGATCATCTTCTTCTCTTTCGAATTGCCTCAATATGTTGTTCAAGCTAACTAAAGTTCCTTTTAGAAATTTACAATTAAGAAAAAAAAAAGATGGCTATAAGTCCAAAGAAGGCCATTCCACCTAAGGGAGCACACCAAAGGCCTTCAAAAGCTCCAGGTAAAACAGTACTACCCAGAAATAAATTCCAAAATCGCAATCAGGATTCACAGAGAAGATTCAGTTTATTGGATTCAGATTCAGACTCTTCATTGAGTGAGTTTGAAAGTGCTCCAGAAGAGAGCAATGATCAACGTAATAACGATACAAAAAAGCAGACTTCTAGAAGTTTCCATGCCATTCAATCAGATAGTGATGAAGAAGAGGATGATGAGAACGATCAGAGTGATTCATCTTCCACCAATGAAGAGATTTGGAAAACCCATTCAAAGAATGTTGTCAATACTTCAAGTGAAGAAGAAGAAGAAGAAGACAGTGAGGATGAGAGCTCATCTGATGATGATGAAGAAGTTGATTTCGTGAAGTTGACAGCTGAAAGAAAAGCCAAATCTTTAGAAGCATTTAGATCAAACAGTCCATTTAGATCTCCATCACCAACAAAAACTCAACCAAATAGAGGTGATGTTGATTTTTCATTTGATTTCAATGAGAATGATCATCAATTGAAGATAGTCAATGATGACGAAGAGGAAGATGTTGGTGAAGAATTGAACGCTGCTTTGTCTCCACTAAGGAAAGAGATTTTACCCCTAAGCTCAAATGAACCTTTGGGATTCATGAACATTGAAGAATCATCTGAATCAGATGGTGATATTGATAAAGATGAACTATTAAGAACTTTAGATCAAGATAGTGATGGATTGGATGGAGGTTTAGAAACTGGCGAAGATGAATTATCAATGTTACAAAGAGAGGCTGATGTTATTGCCCAAGAATATGATGATGATGGATTACAATTGAGTTCTACTAATGTTACACCAAGAAATTCAATTGTTGAAGAGATGATCAAGAAACATAAAGCTGATACTGAGGAAGTTTTACAATTTGTTTCGGATGATGAATATGATAGTGATGATGATTATGATGAAGATGAATACAATGATGATTTTGTTATTCCATATTTTGATGATTCAGTGTTTAAGGATAAGTTATTCACTGAAGGTTTACAAAAAAATCAAAAGGATAAAGATTTAGATAGTGATGATGATTCATATCTATGGGATTATTTTTTCAGTTCTGGTGAAGAAAATGATCAAGATAATGATGATCAAAAGGATCAAATCTCAAGTGATGATGAAGCAACTGATGAAGATACAACATTACCACCACCATCATCGAGAAAGAAAATTGGCTCAAAAGCTCAAGAGTTGTTATCATCGTCCTCAATCACTGCTAGACCTCCAGCTTTAGGTACCTGGTCCACTGACTCAAAACCATTTGGTATTATTGATGGTTTATCCACAAGATCATTATTACCAGCACCATCAAAACAACAATCGATAACTTCCCAAACTGTCTCTGGTTCAAACAGTTCCAAGATCCCCATGACACCAAAACCAAACAATATCGAAGAGTTTACACTTGATGAATTATTGAACATGAGTGAATTGGAAGATGACGATGATGACGAGTTATTAAATCATCAAGATTGGGCAGAATTGACTGGATCTGATAGAAAAGTTCCATTATCAGCTTTCAGAAACAAAGGTATCATAAATGATCAATCAAACCATTTGAATGCAACAAGAAGATATTCATTATCAAATTCAAATTCCAAAAAACTTTCCAAAAAATTAACACATCAAAAATTCAATGAAATTACAATGACTCCAGTTAGAATCATTCCAAAAAGTTCCAAGAACAAGAGAAAAGCTTCGAAATTAAAAATAAGAAGACAAAGCATGGCTGAGGCTGCTGTTGAAGGTATGAGAGCTACAAGAAGTGGATTGTTCAGTGAGGATACATTGAGTAATGTTGAGGAGTTTTTAAGTGGGTTAGGAACTGAAGCGGAGTTGAGTGTTTTGTTTCGTGAGATTGAGTAATCTCCATCATTCATCATCATCATCATCATTTATTATCTTATTGCATCATTTTTTTTATACATTACTTGGAAAGACAATTATTTTACTTACTATACAAACATCTTTGAAAAGCAGAGATTTTTTCTCCGTTAGTCTCTTCAAAAGGTGTTTTATTCTTCTCTATATATATTCGGGTTATGATCGAGATGTTGAGAGTGATTCTCTTCAAACAGTTTTATTCATATAAAGTTTTTGGGAATTAACTTCTAGTGATTGTTTTTTTTTTTTTATACAGCTAGCTGGATTTACACTTGTGTTTTGTTTTGTTTTGTCAAAGTTATTATCTTGGAAGGGAATGGGGGGTTCTTATTAATGTATTTACTCTTCTGAAATATATAAGGGTATCAATGAAATGAGAGTTGTAGACACTACGAGGTAGTTTTTTTGCTTACGAGATATGAGGTTCCTTTTTTAGCTAATGTACAGATTTATGAATGCGTCCTTCTCTTATTCTTATTCTTATTCATATTTTTTAAACCAAAGTTGTTAGTTTAGCAGATAGTTCCAATTGAGTTTTGATAGAGCTTGCTAAGTATTCAATCATTAAAGTATCTTGAATATGAGAATTGAATGAACTTTCTAATTCTTGTAAGTTGATTGAGTCAACATTGGTTCTCAAATTTGAGAGTAAAAACTTGCCAAATTTATCATCTTTGACTTCATTTCTTTCAATCTTTTCAATGTAAGCTAAAGTAGAAGAGATTAATAAATCAACTTTGTTCAAATGTTCTAATAATAGTTCTAAATCAACAGATTTTGAATTTAGTTGTGTGGAATCTTTTTCTTCATGGACGACATTTGAAGCGTATTTCAAAACAGATTGTTCTTGAACATCAAATGAGATTTTGTTTGGGATTGGAGTGAAGACATATGAACTTCCCTTTTCAAGTTTCAAGTTAGCAGCAGTTGGACCAATAGCACCAATTGGAGAAGCAATGTAGGTATTTATAGTTGGGATGTCTCTGATCTCTTCAGACTCTTGGGATAAAGTTAGATGAATGGCAGGATATGGGAAAGTACCATCGACACTTCTTGAATAGAAATCATGAACTAAAGCAGTGAATGAATCAATTGAAGGACTTGAAGAGAACCAACCAATGATTAAATCTTTTGGATTACTTCTCTTGTGTAGTTGGAATTGAGCCTTGTGATGATATTCCTCTATTGTGACCTCATCACCTTCTTCACGATGAGGAACAACGTATGCGTCTTTGATCTCCAGTTTAGACCCATCATCTGAACGGGATCCAATTAATGTCCCAATGATTCTTTGACCATCATTTGAACGCAAAGTGGACTCCAAAAGCTGGAATAAAGCTGGAGATTGGATTGTGACTGCGATAGGTGTGGTTGCCAGTGAGCCGTAAGTGGACAGCAACGCTGGTCTGACAATATGAAGACTTTCTGACATGATTTTTTGGTGATTTTGTATGAATTTTCTGATTCAAGTTTCGTCGTATTTTTTTTTTCAGCTTAAATTTTTTTTGGTGAAAAATATGGAAAACTACCAAATACGGAAATCTTCTCTTTTGGGGGTAAATTATATTATATATTATGTAATAAACACACAAATTGGGAAACTATCCATATTTGGAAAGAGAGTGTGTTCTTTAAAGATTGCTCTAATTTCACCAAATTTGATGGGGAATGAGTCCAGAAAACTTCCTTATCGATGGTTAATGCCAATGACTAATAAACGCGTGGGTTTCCGACTGATTTACTTCCATTAAACACCTTTAAAAGTTCAAATTTTGAAAGAATCTCACGGATTTTGGAGCTGGAAACGGAGCATATAACCGCAAAACTTTGAATTTACGTTGTGTGGGACATAAATTTTGCCTCTCTTCTTTCCTCCTTCAATTATCAGTGACGTTGGTAGAAGTGAGAGAACCTTGGTGATCATGTTCAGTAAGAGTAGTAAGGTATCTCTACTGAAAAGAGCATACTCTACGACGACGGCCACTAATACACAGAAGAAAGTAATTCATGAGACTCACAAGTTTAGAAACTTGCTGTTATACACCACGGGGACAATAACTGGTTTATTGGTGCTTGATCACCAATTTTATGAATCAACAGGTCTCAGAACTCTCAAAGCATTCTATACACTGTCAAGAATAGGACTGGATTACAAGTTGAATTTCAACGAATCTAATGATATCGCCAAACTTCATGAAAGAAATGCTGATAGATTGTTAAATTTGTTGAATGGGAACAAAGGTCTTTATATCAAAGTTGGACAAAACATCGCTAATCAAGCTTCTATATTCCCAAAAGCATTCCAAGAGAAGTTTGCCAAATTATATGATTCTGCTGCTACTGATCCCTGGGAGAAGATTGATGATATTTTACAAAAAGAACTTGGAATTGATTATTTTGATAAATATTTCTTCAAGATTGATCGGACACCAATAGCGAGTGCAAGTATTGCACAAGTACATAAGGCTACTTTGAAAACTGGTGAAGAAGTGGCATTAAAAGTACAACATTATTATATTGCTAAACAGATTGATGCTGATTTGTTTACTTACAAATTATTTACAAAATTGTATGAATATGCTTTTCAGATCCCTGTTTCATTCACTACCAATTATATTGCTGAACATTTGAGAGAAGAGGTTGATTTCTTGAAAGAGTTGGACAATGGTAGAAAAATAGAGAAATTTGTTTTTAATGATTCATATTTGAATGGAAGGATTCATATCCCAAAAACCTATAAAAGTTTGACCACTAAAAGGGTCCTTGTTGCTGAATGGTGTGAAGGTGAACCATTGTTTAAAATTGATGAATTGAAAAAAAAATATAACACCAAGTCTATAATGAAGGATTATATAGAGTTGTTTTCCAAAATGATCTTTCAATGGGGGTTTGTTCATTCAGATCCACATCCAGGAAATTTACTGGTACGTATCAACTCAACCACAAAAAAGCAACAATTGGTGTTATTAGATCATGGACTTTATGTTCAATTACCAGAAAAAGTTAGACATGAATATTGTACTTTATGGAAGAGTTTATTTGAATTGAATGATAAGGAGTTGAAGAAGATTGCAATAAGTTGGGGTATAGGAGAAAAACAATCAGATATGTTTGCCTCATTTCAATTGATGAAACCATACCATAAATCAAAGGAAAAACTAGCAAACATGACCAAGTTTGAAAGGGAGGAATTCATGAAGGATAACTTTAAAAATTTTTTCAAAGAGACTGAGAAATTCCCATTACAGTTAATATTTTTGGGTAGAACAATGAGAATGGTACAGTTGTTGAATCAAAAATATGGTGCACCGGTGAATAGAGTGAACATTTTCACCAAAGAGGCCGTCAAAGGGTTTTATTTAAATGAACCAACAACAACTTTGAACTACAGAGGTTTTTGGTGGGGAGTTGAAAGAAGTTTCAGATATTCTATATTTTTAATTACAATGACAATATCGGACTTGTTGTTTGTTTTAACAGGCATTGGAAACAAAGTGTTTGGAACAAAGAACTTGGAGGATGTGATCCAGGATAAGATGGTGCAAGAGATGAAAGAAATGGGTGTCGAGAACCCTGAAAATGTTGATATCTTTGGTGGGTGATGTCCTTCTTTCTAACGTTTTGTGTATAAACAAACAAAGAAAACATCCAAATTGGGGAACTTTTACCCAAATAGGAAACAGACGATGACTTCCGGGTAACTGTATAAAAAATCCCAATGTGATTATGTAATGATTATGTAATTTCACCTTTCTAAATTTTTTTTTTTTTTTTTTTAATTCTTTTTTAACATGATTAAAAATTAACAAAAGTTTTGTATCAGTTCTTATTTTTCAATTTGGTTGTTTTTATCTGGTTGTACAATGAGTTTGAAGACGAATTATATAAGCACTGAGCTCGCACCGTTCTACGTTGGTGGTGCTCTTGCAACTCTGAGTTCAGATGGGTCCATATTGGCCACTGCAGTCCTCGAGGACATTGTCATTACAGATTTGACTACGAATGAAGTATTGCACAAATTGGAAGGTGATGGTGAGACTATAACGTCATTACAACTCACCCCAGATGGTCAGTATCTTGCCATAATATCACAGTCACAACAACTTCGTATTTTCAATTTAAATAGTGGGAATTTTATCAGAAGTCATAAGTTATCCTCACCAGTTTTCATCAGTGCTGCTGATCCAACATCAACACTTTTCACCTTTGGTGGGAGTGATGGGAGTGTCATTGTCTTTGATATCGAAAATGGATTCGTCACACATTCTTTTAAAGGTCATGGATCTACTATTTCTGCCTTAAAGTTTCATGGTGAATTAAACTCAAACAATTGGAAACTTTTCAGTGGTGATACTACTGGATTGATCAAAGTTTGGGATTTAGTTAAAAGAAAACAAATTGCCAATTTGAATGAACATAACAGTGCCATTAGAGGTCTTGCTATTGGAGGAGGGGAAAATGAACTTTTGTTGAGTGGTGGGAGAGATGATGTCTTGATGATTTGGAATATGAAAACTTGGAAACTTACAAAGACTTTAAGTGCAAAACAACAAGTAGAAGCATGTGGGTTCATTAATAGTGAATTGATTTATAGTGCAGGTGGTGATGCTGTTTTCAAAGTTTGGCAATTATCAACAGGAAAATTATACGCTCAAACTTCTCAACCTATTGAAGAATTATTAATCGCTGGTGTATTACCAATTGAAGATGATAGTCTTATTTTAGTCCTATCAGATCAAACCTTATTCGAAATTGATTTAGATTCAATTAAGCCGGATACAACCATTGAAATTTCCAAAAAAATAGCAGGTAATCATGGTACAATTGCTGATATGAGATATGTTGGTCCAAATTTAAACTTGATTGCTTTAGCTACAAATTCTCCAGGATTACGTATAATAGATCCAATTTCCAAACCATTAGAAGTTGAGATTTATGAAGGTCATTCAGATCTATTGAATGGTTTAGATTCAACGAAGGATGGTCTTTGGATAGCAACTGCATCAAAGGATAATGAAGCTTTTTTATGGAGATATAATGAAGATTTTGAGAAATTTGAAATATATGCCATTTTTAAAGGTCATGCTTCATCAATTGGTGCTATTGCATTACCAAAATCAGAAGATTCAAATCCAAAATTTTTAATCACTGCATCAAATGATTTAACAGTTAAAAAATGGAAAATTCCAAAACCATCAAAGACAAATCAACAAGAATTACCAATAATAGTGAAAACATCAGAATATACCAGAAGAGCACATGAAAAAGATATAAATTCATTAGATATTTCACCAAATGATGAATTTTTTGCTACAGCTTCATATGATAAAACAGCTAAAATTTGGGATTTAGATAGTGGTGAAACTATTGGGATTTTAAAAGGTCATAAAAGAGGATTATGGGATGTTAAATTTTGTGAATATGAAAAATCTATCATCACTGCTTCAGGTGATAAGACTTTAAAATTATGGTCATTGATTGATTTCAATTGTTTGAAAACATTTGAAGGACATACCAATTCAGTACAAAGAGTTGGATTTTTGAACTCACAACAAAAGATCATATCCACTGGTGCTGATGGATTGATAAAAATTTGGGATACCAATAGTGCTGAATGTATCAAAACTTTAGACATGCATGCTAATAGAATTTGGGCTTTAATTATCAAAGGACAAGGTGAAGAATTTGTTAGTGCTGATGCTGATGGTGTTTTCCAATTTTGGGAAGATAATACAGATGAAGTTAATAGAGATGAAGAAGAAAAAGAGAAATTAAAAATTGAACAAGAACAAAGTTTACAAAATTATATTAATGGTGGTGATTGGGCTAATGCATTTTTATTAGCATTGACTTTAGATCATCCAATGAGATTATACAATGTTTTAAAAAATTCTATAAATTCAATCAATGGTGAAAAAAATGATGTTGTATTAGGAGAAGAATTAGATGGAATCATTCCAACTTTAAACGATGATCAATTATTGTTATTATTTAAAAGACTTAGAACTTGGAATGTTAATGCTAGATTTTTTAAAGTTTCACAAAAATTAATAAAGATCATTTTAAAAAGTATTAAAGTTGAAAGATTAATTGAAATTCCAGGATTGATTCAATTTGTTGATGCTTTGATTCCATACAATCAAAGACATTATCAAAGAGTTGATGATTTAGTTGAACAAAGTTTTATTTTAGATTATTCTTTGGAAGAAATGAATAAGATTGTGTGAATACTACATGTTTATATAGAAGAGAATAATAGATAAAAGTTTTTTTTCATCAATTCATTATCACAATGTGGTACTCTATTTATCACTACGATGTTTAATTGTATTACGAGCAAACAAAAGTTTAAAAGAAAAAAGAAAAAACTCCCATATATATATATAATTGTAATAAAATTCCCAACAATAAAATCTATTTATTTATGATGAAAGTACCTGCCAATCAAAAAAAAAAAAAAATTTATCTCAACAATTGAACAAATCTTTCATAGCTCTGTTGTCAAATCTACTATTTAGAACCAGCTTCAACCTCCTTCAACACAACAGGAACATCAACAGGACCTTGGTTCCATTCCTTCAATTCCAACTCATGTTCTCTTTCAATAGCATACTTCACTGAATCCAAGACTGTATCACAAATATGTTTAGGTTTATATTTTGGAATGGTACCTTCTTTATAAACACCAGTCTTGACTAAAATTGAATGCCATGATGTATCATGAGAATTAGCAAATCTTATATCAGATTCTGGAGTATCACCAACAAAATAAACAGTTGAAGCTGGTGGTAAATCCAAAGTCAATTGTGATAATTTTTGTACAGTTAATGGTTCATCATCAGAATCATCATCTTCATCAGAATCAGAATCAGTATCAGAAAAAACTGAACCACCTTGAAATTTTTCAACATGTTCTTCCAAAACATCTTTTCTCCAATGTGATAAAACTTTATTAGCATATCTAAAAGTTCCACGTTGAGGTTTACCAAATCTTGTAACTTGTAATTCTTTACCAGTATGTTCTCTATAAAGTGCAGCAATTGAAACTTGTAAAGCACCCATACCATATCTTGATAAATTATAATCAGTTGCCCAAACAAAATCAGAATGAGCAAAATAAATACCTGGACCTTCATCATAAGTTGAAGAAGTTGTTCCCATAATACCATTTTTACTTAATAATAATTCTAAAATAATTTGTTGATCAGCAGCCCAATTTCTTGAATCGGCAAAGACTAAAATAGCATCAATTGATATTTTTGAAAAATCATAATCTCTAGCAACTTTTAATTCTTCTTCAGTTAATGTATGATAAGGACTAACTGATGGATTCCATTTCATAATATCTAATGGAGTAACAACTTTTTCAAATCCATATTCTTCAGCAACTTTTCTACAAGAATCACCAACCCCACCAACAACCAAAACGGTTTTATGAACATCAACTAAATCTTTCATTGGAGTATGACCTTGAATAACTTGATCTTCAGTAACTTCAACACCTAATCTTTCAGTTAATTCTTTACATCTAGCACTTTCTGAACGACCACCACCATTCGTTACAAATATGTAGGGCACTTTAATATTGTACTTATTTTCACCATTCAACATTTTTAAAGCTTCTCTAGCTTCAGGAATAGTTTCTGGACCTCTAACAATAACACCATCAATATCAAAGGCAAAAGCATAAGAAGCAACACGTTGATGATCTATAATTGTTTTTTTCATACGAATAGAACTTTTTCTAGATAAACTTGAAAAAGATCCTCTACCACTAGAATTCAATTGGGCCAAATCTTTTTGAGAATTTTTAGCAGAACTCATCTTTGACATTGATAAACTACCACCTGTTCCCCATTGATCTGATAATGAAAGAGAAGAAACCCTGTTTTTTCTAGTAAGTGGTTTCAACTCATCAATGCCGTCATTGTTTAAATAACTGGATGATGATGTCTTGGGAAGAGCGGTAGCAGCAGACGTAGCAGCATCAGCAACAGCAGCAGCAGAAGTAGAAGTAGAAGTAGTAGCAGAAGTCTTTGGGGATTGTCCCAATGGAGTAGTTTTGGTTGAAGTATCCATTGAATCGAATGAATTTGTTGACATTTCTTTCTTTTAATATTTTTATCAAAATGTCACAATTTTATATGGTTTGATAGGAAAATCCATTGCTATTTAAATGAAACTGAGATGAATTTCTCATTTGGTCAACTGATGTCATTCTGCATTGAAGATGTGCTTATATAATGATGAAATTATAAAAAATGCGCCACTTTGCGTAAAAAATTATGACGGAGGTTGGCCAAGACATTAAAAAAGTTTCGCCATTTTTGCACAAATTCAGCTAAAAGAAAAACAACAGGCACAACAGGCACAGCAAGCACAGCAGCCCGAATATTAAAAAAACAAAAAAAAAAAATGACGTAGTGGAAGCGGCGCTCTATAGAAGATTCCAGATGTTTAACTTCCTCATTGGGTTTTTTTGGCGGAAAGAAAGAAAGAAAGAAAGAATTCAGACAATTACGTAAGAGGCAACCAAAAACGATCACGTTTTTCCCCTCGGTTAGTCGTAGTAGTCGGAAAACTGTTTAGGGTTCCTCCTCTCCTTCAAGGTCCTCGGCAAGTAACTAGCTGAACTAACTATATTCCTTTTTGACACATAAAAAAAAACATGATAACTCAAAACCAAAATTATTTTGCAACACCCAATTGAGTGTTTTAATCAACTACATGAGCTTATATTGAGATATCACTAATATAATTTTGGATTACTTATATAAAACTCTCTTAGTTCTAGCTATAAAAAGAGTCTATTAAAGATGTTTCTTCTATGAGTATTACTGATCATATAATCTTCAAGATAACTTTGAACAAACCCAATATTTAATTTTTTTAAAAAATTAATGGAATCAAAAATTTTCTTTTAGTATTACCATAACGAGCATTTTTTTTCTTTGTCCACAAATACATCTGAACAGTACCAACAATTAAAAAGATTAAACTGAAAACGTTTGGATTCAAAAGAAAAATAACAATCCAACCATAAATTTCAAATGTATAATTTGGTGCAATAAATAATTCAAAAAATCCACCATTTGGTAATTGTCTTTTTTTACCTTGTCTTAAAGTTTTATCTCCTAATAATCTTAATTGAATATGAATAATTCCATTAAAAAATTCACAAAAAATCCAAAAAAATAATAAAAATTTGATATATTTTGATGAATCATAATTTGGTATTGTAAAATTTCCATATCCTCCATATTGTAATATTAAAGAAGAACCTAAAATCCAATAATGGAAACAATTTTTAAACAAGTTAAATAAAGGCATTGTAGAATTTGAAAATTTATGAACAAAAATATTTTCAATTTCTCTTTTAATATAATGAATTAAATTTAAAATAAAAATCAATTCATATTTTAATGGTTCTCCAAAATATTTATAACCCAAAACATGAAATAAAATAGGACCAGCATATTCAATCAAATAAACTAATCTCCAACCAATTTGAGGTCCAAGATCTTTAATGAAAACTTCACCACCAAGATTTTTTAACAAATTTTCATCAGAATTGATTAATTTGCCTTCAATAGTTGTGATTCTAATTCTATTCTTGTTGATTTTTTTATTTCTTAAAGAAATCTCGGATAAAAAGCCATCCAAAGAGATAATTGAGTCATATGTGTCTGATTTCAATGACTTGCTTTTAGATTTAACAACCAAACTCATCTTAAAAGAGAAGCTTTTCCAAAGTAAATAAAAAGTTGTAAAGAAGATCAGTGTACTTTTTCCTCCTATTAAATAAATTCAAAAACAACAAAAATTGACAACATCCAAACACCAAAAATTCTCTTGTGTTTTTTTTTAAAAAAAATTGGAGGCCTTTTTTTTGGCTTTACCCACAGAAAAACATCAACAAGTCAAAATAAAATAATAATAAAAAACTTTGTACGATATGAAGCTAGTAAGGTGAGTGATTTGTTTTAAAATTATGTGGTATATGGGGTAGAAGTACTAACAGTGTATGCATTAGATTTTTGATGAAATTGTTGAATGAAACAGTCCAAATTGAACTAAAGAATGGAACAATAGTTCAAGGCTCCATAGTAACAGTAACACCAACTATGAATATAACATTAAAGAAAGTAAAGATGACAATAAAGCATAGGGATTCAATAGTGGTAGATTTTATAAATATAAGAGGGAATAATATTAGAAATGTCATATTACCAGATTCATTGAATTTAGATTTATTATTACAAGATAATACTGGGTCATCTTTAAAAACTAGTATAAATACAAAGAAGAGAAAAATCGAAGGTAAAGAAGATGGGAGTAAAAGGGTTAAAAGAGCTTTATGAATTGTGCGCGGGGGAGTTTTTGGAATCTTTTAATGTTATGTTATGTGTTTTTGTTTTTTTACATCTTTAAAACGTATAACGTCAATCATTGTTTTCGTTTTATTTTCATTCATTCAATCATCTTTCTTCATATAAGTAAGTCTCAATCCAATAAAAAATTCATTCCTTATAAGATTATCTATAATTTGATCCATAAAAGTTAATTTAAACTCACCATTTTCAAATAATCTTAATTTTCTATAATCTGATTCATTTAATTTTAATTTTAAATAAGTATAATCTTTATAAACTATCCTTATATATAATAATCCTAATACTTTTAAATATTTAAAACGATATTGTGAGATATAAAACTCTATGATTTCTTTTGATGGTAATAATTGAATCAACTTTACTAAAAGACAAACAAAGGGGAAAGGACTTCCAGATTGTTGGAATGATCCAATACATTCCAATTCAATTGCTTTATCCATCAATGTAGCAGCTATAAGGAACATTGTTAATCATTTTCTCTTTCTCTTACCAAACAAAGTAAAGCACTCACCATTCATATCAAAACAATATTGTTTATAATATAACGAATCAAAGACCCTTTCTCGAGTAATTTTCTCAATTAAAAGCGTGGACGTCACACCATTATGTCTCTTGTATGATAATTCCCTATCATAAACGATCTTTCTATCTGTCATCCTTTATAAACGAGTAGTTGTTTGAAAGTTAAATCAATACAATTAAAAGAACAAGAAGAAAGTAAATGCCCTAACAAAAATTAAGTATAGATGGAGTTCGCGGGGGTGTGTATGTTACCCGGCTGATTAAAAATATTTCACCAAATTTTTTGGCTTATAAAAAAAACCATTGAAAATTTTTTTATTTCCTTTTTTTTTCTTTCTCTTCTTTTCTTTCTCTTCTTTAAAAGTGGATTGAAGATTAGCGAGCTCTATCCAGAGGGATAGTGCAGCTTCTTCTTCTTCTTCTTCATGGGTTCTTTATGCTTTATTGATCTTACAGTATGTCTTTTTATAGTCTTGATAATCCATAATATGAAAAAAAGAAAGAAAAGATTGTGAGACATCAATTCCAATTGATGATAAAGTTGTTTACTTCTTTCCCAGTCTTACTTCGACCATGACGATATGGGGTTCTAACACGTTTGTATTTGGAAACTCCTTGCAGAGTGAAAGAATACGTCGACTTATACTTGCCAGTATTAACATTCCTGAATTTTTTTGTGTCTTATTTTCTTTTCTTTATTTTTCTTCAATTTAATGTTCAATGTTTTGATAATTAATAGTTACTAACAATAGTTTTTCATTTTTAAAGATCAATTGATAGAAATAAGAATATTTCTTTTTTAATATGCAAAAATTTTCTACTTGTATCAAGGTGATGAAAAAGTCCATAAACATTCGCAGTTTCCTCGGTAGCTCACAGTTGAACCCAATCGTGAGCCAG
The DNA here is from genome assembly GCA_030581995.1 of Wickerhamomyces sp. NRRL YB-2243. Taxonomy (NCBI): domain Eukaryota; kingdom Fungi; phylum Ascomycota; class Saccharomycetes; order Phaffomycetales; family Wickerhamomycetaceae; genus Wickerhamomyces; species Wickerhamomyces sp. NRRL YB-2243. The sequence continues at coordinate 63,663 of JAKTWL010000019.1, forward strand.
TGACCGCCAATTGACCTTCCTAGGATGTCTGATTGATACAAGAGAATAAAAATTTATATATATATATACTTTTTTTTTTTGGTGAATGTTTCAGAAGAGTTCTTCTGACTGACTAAAAAAGTTTTTCCTTGGTGTATGGGATCCTTGGTGTGGTGGTGATCTGATAATGATTTTTAAAGCAAATCTCTATGATTTTTGTATAATTTACATGTATAAATTACATGTATAAATATTTATTTATTTATTATAGAGTTCCAATTGGTCTAGGTTTCCAATCAATAGCTTTTTCAAAGATTTTTATAGGTAAAGATTCTTTCTTTGTCAATTTTAATCTTTTTTTTAAATTTTCCAAATCATTTGTAATATCATCAATTTCTTTAATCTCTCTTTTTGGTTGTACAACATTTCCCAATAGATTTTTTAAAAATGATTTCTTTGATTCTAATTTAATAATTAATAATGATAATGATGAATTTTTTATTGTTAATTTCTCCAATAATTCAAGTGAATTTTGCATTGGTTGTTTACTCAAAACGTCAATCAAATTATCTAATTGTTCTTCATCATTATTTAATTGTGGTATTGTCATTAAATATTCTAACCAATCATTCAATTTATTCTTTTCATTTTCATTCTTTATTAATTCTAATTTTTGTAAATTTTCATATTCATAAATTTTTTTTAAACTTGAATCAATAAATTTAATTAAAAAACCATCTTCTTTAATTAAAAATTTTATTAAAGGATCATAAAGTTTTTTCAAAACATTAAATTGAACTTTCCCATTAATAAAAATTTCAATTAAAACATTGTTAAATCCATCAATATCAATAAAACTTCTAATTTGATTTAAAAGATTCCAATATTCTTTTGCTATTTTTGAACTTTCACCATTTTTAAAAATTTTATTGATATCATTTCTCCTTATTCTTCTATAATTTTTTAACATGATTTTTAACTCTTCAATCATTAAATTTTTTTTTTCTTCTTCTTCTTTTAATTTCAATTCTTTTTCACGTAATTTCTCTTCTTCTTGATCAATATCAGACCAAAAATTATCAAATAACCATAAAAGTGCTTCATTAACACCAATCTCTAACATCTCTAAACTTGGAAATGTTTCATGTGTACCCATATGTCTTAACTCGATGAATTTAGAAGGAAGATTTATCTTTTTAGCTAATAAATTTAAAGGAATAGCATATTGTGATTGTTGTGAAGGATCCAAAAGACCATTTACAAATCTGATAAGAGTCATAGTGGCACTCATTTGTAATATGTGTTTGTCAATAGTATCAGCAGTGTCATCATGAAGTAATTTAAATTGTATCTTTAAAAGTGTAAGTTGTTTAGTTGATGTGATTGTATGAGGAATGGGACCTTTAGATTCATAAGCATCCGTTTTAGAAACAGCTTTTCTTAATGAAATTTCGTCTTGAGAACTGTACAATGATCGTAATTGTATCAGTTCCTCTGTGGATCTCCAAGGAATCATTCTTGCATTCATTGCCATCCCTGTTTTTTGTATGTTTTTTTAAAAATGATTTTATACAGCTGCTCATTGCACAATGTTTTTTTTATGTAATTTTTTTTATTTTTATTTTTTGGAGAAAGAAATTTATTATAAATGCTCTTTTTATAAAGAATGATCATTTCAGTCGCAATAACTACGGTCCAAACGGGTCTCAGCTTATAATGAACCAATGAAAGATACTACGGTGGTTTGGAACTGTATAGATTTGGATATTAAATTTCCTTTTCAGCTAAAAAATTTTTAGTCGACTTTTAAAAGACTGCTCTTGTCTATAAAATTACCATGAAATCAATTGAAATCTATCATCAATCTCCTTTTGAGAATTGATATACTCCAATGTTCTCTCAAAATGCTTCTTAGGAGTTTCATTCGTCCCATTGATATTACCACTGATGTTCTCTGATGCTAACGTTTCAAGATTTGTTTGAATCAACTCTATAAGTCCATTGATATATTTGGCTGTAATGGTATTGTTACCATGAATAAAATAATATAAACATCTGTTTAAAATCTCAACAAACAATTCAATACTAACACTGGAATCCATACAAGCATCAGCAACTCTTAAAGATCTTTGAAGACATTCTAAAACTCTTTTACCATCTCTATAAAAATTGCTAACCCCTTCTTCTTCACCCAAGGCAGGAATTTCAACACCCCACCATAGATGTGATGCCAAATAAACAGCACGACATTGATCTGGTTTCTTTAAAAGTTTTGAACCATGTAATGCGGTTTTAGTGATCAATGTATCATAACTCTCTCTAGAAAAATTTCTGCATTGTTGTAAAGCACCTGCAATTGAAACAATTGATTGATATTGTAATCTTGAATCACTAATAGATTCTTCATAAATTGTAAAACTTTGAGCGAAAAATTCATATGATATTTCTTCCAATTTAATCTGATCTGCAATAATAGCACTTGATAAATATAATTTAAAACTTAAATCAGCAAGACCAATACGATAAAGATCATTGATTATTCTAGAAGTGAATTTAAATAAAGAATTTTGAATTTCTTGAATTTTATTTCTTCTAATCAATCTTAAAGTATTAAAAAATAAACAAGGATAAGTATGTTTTATATTACCTTGTGATAAAAGATTCTTCACTGTAGTCAATAATTTTGAATGAATATTTGAATCTTTATTCCATATCAAATGAATTAATTTTGCCAATTTTTCTTGTTCCATGATAAATTCCATTGGTTCTTCATTTGTTGAACTCACTTCTTTTGGTTTGTTTACAATGATGATACGTAATAGTTTGAAAATCCCATTAACATTATCAACAGTTTTGATCTTAATGTTTTGTGATAATAAATTGTTTAAAATTTCAAAACTAACAATTTTTTGAACTTTTCTTGGTTGTGATAACAATAAATCTTCAAAATTTGTAAGTTGTAAAATATTTAATAATGAAGGATAGTTTTTAATTGGTGCAAGTAATAATAATTTAAAGTTTTGATCTGATGAATCAGTTGATGTGGATAATTCTTTAATTTTATTGATGGCAAATTTCAAAATTTCATCAATATATTGATATTCAGTTGGATAATAAGTCAAACTTAATCTTGATATTGATTCTAAAAGAGAACTTATTTCTTCAATAGATAATTCTCTTGATTTTTCTAAATCGTTGATAAAATTCCAAAACTTATCAAATAAATTGACACTTAACAATTTGGAATTATTTAAAGTTTCTTTTGGTGTATCAGTAATAACATCTTTTGATTTTATATTTGTATTTGAATCACCTAATGGTTCATGATGTTTGGATTCTTCAATTTCATCATTTTTTTTGTCAATTTCATCCTTCTTATCATTAATGCTCAAAGATTCTAAATTTGTTAAATCCTCTCTTTGAGCAAAACTAGTTAATCTATCAATTAAAGTGATCAAAACTTTTTTCAAACTGACATTTGGATTTAAATCTTTTATACTTTTAAGATATTCATCCAATGTATACAAATGGAACTCATCTGGGAAGACTTGAATAACAACATCCAATAAATATTCTTGAGCAATAACATCTTTACATTGAACAATTTGTTCCAAGATTGTTGGAAGAATGTAAGATTTGTAATAATCTTTATCATTATCCAATTGTGATAATCTGACAAGATTTGAACCAACAAGGATTTTAATTTCTTCTCGTTCTTTAATCCTTTTCATACGATCTTTTGATGGACCTTGATGTTGTAATCTAACCCATAGTTTATTCATTTCAATGAAATTGTTGATAATAAATTGAATTGAATCTTGATTCTCTGGTAATAAGTTCTTAATTCTTTGAGAGAGATAGTATCTTAAAAACAACCCTCTAATTGGATATTGAACACCTTTACACATTTCAAGCATATCCTTCATAATTTCCTTGACAGGAGCATCCGGGATCGACATATAGACTGTACCAACAGTAATCATCAGATAAAGTCTTGGGACAATATTACCAGCATATTGAACCAACTCATATAAATCAGCTAAATGATGATGTGGGTGATTATCTTTCAAGAATCCAGCCAATAGATTCAAAGAGTCAAAAGTTAAGATATATAGTTCATAATACTGTTTTGGGGTCAATTGGGATGTTCTCAACTCGGTCAAGAAGTTAGAAGCATGTTTCAATGCCTCCATCAATTTCCCTTTCGTTTCTAGACATCTTCTCATCAAGACAGTCTCTTGTTTGATCACTTGAATAGCATTCTGAAGTAAACGGGCTTCTTCATCCCCAATTGGATCGCTTTCAGCCATTTTCTTTTTTTTTTTTTTGGCTGTTTCAATTGAAAACACACACCAATATATTATTTGACCCGATCTCTTTTGAAATCAGGTAGTTAATGAACAAAAGTTTTCCTGGGTGGAAGAAGCTGATTTGTTGTCATTTCTTAAATTTCCTTTCCCTGTTTTTTTTTTATCGGGCAAAGAAACCCGCGAGTCACGTGAGTACTTTGATATGTGTGTGCTCCGCGAAAACGTTGTGGATTTTTCAAGGAAGTCAACTCGCATTGATATTATTGTTATTATCAAATTTATATGATTCACAAACAACATCCATTCAAATTGAACAGATTGAATTGAAACTATGATGGCCAGTGTCTCGCCCAATGAGACTGTTGAGGAATTCACTACGGAAAAAGCCGTGAAATCCAATCAAAATGGGCTAGATGACACCACCTTAGATGTCCTAGAATCCAAGTTGAAGTCTTTTCAATTCACCCATACTGATGATGATCATACATCTATCGAAACTGGTGAAAAAATCTTGGAACCTATCAGTACAGAGTCCTCATCTACTGGTCTGTCTACTCCTTATTCAACTGAGCCAAACTTTAGAAGAAGATACTCAATTGGATCACAAGCTATAATACCGACATTGCTAAATGCACAGTTAAACAATTTGAATCTTTTTGATTTGGATTACAAAGGCCAAGATGGTCAACCTACTACTAGACCAGGTATTGAATTTAAAGATCAGGAGTCAAAGAATAGAACGTTTTTAGAACATCACCTTTCAAGATTATCATCTGCATTAATGACGAAGAGACAACTAGGGAGAATAGTTGGAGGAATTAGAGAAATTGAAAGAACCTTAAATCGTATCAAGATCAGGGCTAAGATTGTCAATATTATGATTGTTACAAAGATTTATGATCCAGAACCGAATGTTTGGGCAAAAGTGATATCTGAATTCTTACTAAAATACAACAATGAGATAAAGTTATACATTCAGGAGGATCTTAAAACTGACAAAGATTACAAATATGAGGAAATCATCTTAGAAGATCCATCATTTAAAGATAGAATCAAATTTTGGACAGGTGATAAATGCAATCATAGACCGGAATTATTTGATTTGATTGTTAGTATGGGTGGTGATGGTACAGTTCTATATGCATCGTGGTTGTTTCAATCAATCATTCCTCCAGTACTTCCATTTTCATTGGGAAGTTTAGGATTTTTGACTGACTTCAATGTCACTGAATACGAGTCCATTTTCACCAGAATCATTGAGGATGGTTATCAATGTTCCATTAGGATGAGGTTTGAGTGTACGATAATGAAGTCCAAAAGTAAAGATATATCAGGAGCAGATCTGCGTGCACAGATTAAGAATTTAGGGACAAAGAATTTCAACTCACATGAAATATTTGAGACATATACAGTCTTCAATGAGGTTGTCGTTGATAGAGGTCCTAATGCTGTGATGACATCTTTGGAAATGTTTGGGGATAGAGATCCATTGACTACCGCTGAGGCTGATGGTTTGATCATTTCGACCCCAAGTGGATCTACCGCCTATTCTTTGAGTGCAGGTGGATCTTTAGTTCATCCAGAGATTCCAGGAATATTGATCAGCCCTATTTGTCCACACACTCTTAGTTTTAGACCATTGGTCATCCCAGAGTCCATTATTTTACGTTTGGGTGTTCCTTATGATGCTAGATCTACAGCTTGGTGTTCATTTGATGGGAAGAATAGGGTTGAATTATGTCGTGGTGACTTCATTACAATTACTGCTAGTAGATACCCATTGCCTTGTATCAAGCATTCAGGCTCCAAAAATGAATGGTTTGAAAGATTGAGTGAGACACTACACTGGAATGAGAGGAAAAAACAAAAACCCTTGACCACCATTGAACAATTCATCTAACTTTTAGATTCTCAGTTGTGTTTTTCTTTGCCTCGAAAGTTTTGTGGTTGAAGTTTACTTTTCCGTTTGGAAGGGCAGTCTGAGGTGACACAAACATGATAAAGTCCTTTTTTTTTTAAAAAAAAAGCAGATTTTTTCAATAGAAAAAAGATTTTGGTTCATGAGACTTATAGAGGTCCTTTAATGATCTGAAACCTTGTCAGAGGATGATGACTTCAGAATTGAGTAGTATCATTCGGTTTTATCAGGGTTCAGGAACTGCAAACTCTTCACATCATGGTTTGAACTCTCCTTCACCTATCAATAGTCCTGATCCACAGTTGAAATCTGCGCCGCTCTCTTCAAAAGATATCACAAACTCAATATTGTTACAAAAGATAGATCCACTTCCTACTCCATTATCCACTGCTGCTGCTGCTGCTGCTGATGGTGTTGAAAGTCCTGCCATTGGTAGAGAATCTGGTTCTGCGTCATTTTTTTCTATTCCTTTGAGCTTTTTTTTTAATTTGAAAACCAGAAACGACAAATCCTCAGCCAAAGAGGTTGAACTTAAAGAAGCTTCGTTACCCTTTTCTGCTGAATTGAATGATGATACATCCATTCATATTATCAAAGATTCTCCAGTTGAAGAACCTCTATTGGGGTCAATAGTAAACGCCAATATGGAAGCTTGCTCAGTTGAAATAAGGGATTCTGATGGATACAGTGCTAATAATAATGATGAAGTTTACAACAACTATATCAGATATGTTTATCATCAGGAGAATCATAGTGAATTCGAGGACTTTGAAGGTAGTTTTCGGGAATCTATTGATATCGATTGTTCTACAGCTGTTGATGAAGCAAATAGGAATGCTTCTAGGGATGAACCAACGAATGGTGTACAGTCACAAACAGAATATGGGTTATACGTTTCTCACTCAGAAGAACTATCACCGAAAGCCTCAACCATGTCTAGACTTAAAACAAGGACCAAAGTTTTACTCAAGCAGATTTCACTGCATTATGAAAATGAGATGAAGACTTTCAATGAGAATAGTCTCAAAGCCAAGACTGAAGTCAAAAGAAGATTATCAAGTGTAAGTTTAAGAAGAAGTAACAGTCAAAGATGGAAGTGGTCTAGATCAGGAAAATCTAACGATATACTAGGACATGGTATAAATGAGGGTGAGAGCTACAGAAGTGGTAGTTTATTGGATCTTTTTCAGTCAATGGATTTCAACCAAAGGCTAAATGAGGGTTCTGTCAATCCTAGGAAGGTTTACTTCAATGATGAAAACGCAGTTGATGAGAATGGTGACGGTGAGCTATATCCCATAAGCTATAAGTTGAATCATGTTGACCCTAACTACCTAACAAAGAAGCATTCTTTTGGACCAAGAAGAAGCAGATCACTTCAACAGATAAAACAACTCTTCACTGTCAAGCCAAATAATAAGAACTATGTTGATTCCTAAAGTCTGCTGAGGGTTAATATTTAACTTAGATAACAAGCTAATACAGGCATGCTAGAGCAATATCGACCCATTTTATTGTAGTGTCGTGTTATTCTTCTGATGCGGTACCCCAGTATGAACATCTCCATATTCCAGTGGTAGACGGCATACTCATAGTGGAACGGGTTAATCGGCCTACCCATAAGCTATGTAATCAATCGTACGTTTATATTGGGCAAACGGTACCTGTCCAATGCTCCAGAACTCAGAAACCCATGAATCAACTGATGCTCACGTGACCTCTAGACCAAAAGGAGTGGCCGCTGTCAAATTCTGGGGAAGGGCAAAAAATGGGCGACGCCAAAGGAAAAAAAAAAAAAAAACTTGCAAAAAGCATGGAAACAAGAACAACGACACCGTTTTGAAATCAAACTTTGTGGAAACTTCAGGCTCTGTGTGTCCTGCTCTTGTCTCTGCTGCTCACTGATATACTTTCTCCTGCGAAGTCCCGCTCTGTCCCAACCTTTCTCGTGCCTCTTCATCTTCTTTCTCTGGTGAGCTATGCCTGTCTACACAGTTTCACACGTAAGTCCTTTATCACTGTCTCTTGAAGAAGCAGCATCAAGAACTAACTCATTTGGCGTATAGGTTCAGAACGTCAGGATATGTGTTGTCATGGTTGGATTGCCTGCAAGAGGGAAATCGTTCATCTCACAGAAAAGTATGTGTATTCTGGGGCTATCTGTGATGTTTATACAGTTGTTCTAACAGTCTTTGTTTTTTAGTTGTCAGATATTTATCATGGTTATCGATCAAAGCAAGATCGTTCAATGTTGGGAATTATCGTCGTAAACAAGAATCACATCCAAATGCTGAATTCTTTGACTCGCACAATCCAACTGGGTTGAAGAAAAGACAGGAGGCGGTTGATGCAGCCATCAAAGATATGATGACTTGGTTCAACGATGAAGAAGGTGTTGTTGCCATCTTGGATGCTACAAATACGACCGTTGAAAGAAGAGAATGGGTGCTGAGACTCTTGAGGGAAAACTCAATCGAACCTATGTTCTTGGAGAGTTGTTGTGAGGATGAAAATATTATTATGAGAAATGTTATTGATGTCAAAACAACCTCACCAGATTATGTGGGACAGGACCCAGACGTTGCAATCAAAGATTTCATATCAAGAATTGAAAAATATAAAGAAGTTTATGAACCTTTGACGCTGGAGAACAGTAAAGACTTGACATATATCAAATTAATCAATGTTGGTCAACAGGTTATCATAAATAAGATTGAAACATATCTAGAAAGTCGGATTGTCTATTATGTGATGAATCTACATATCAAGCCAAGAACTATATATCTTTCAAGACATGGTGAATCAATGTACAATCTTGAAGGGAAAATTGGAGGTGATGCTGATTTAAGTGAACGTGGGTTCCAATATGCAAAGAAATTGCCTGAATTGGTTAGACAAGCATTGGGTGATGAAGATGAAGATATAAATCTAACAGTCTGGACCTCAACTTTAAAGAGAACTCAACAAACTGCACAACATTTGAAATATGACAAGCTTCAATGGAAAGCTTTGGATGAATTAGATGCTGGTGCTTGTGATGGGTTAACATATGAAGAGATTGAACAAAACTTCCCTCAAGACTTCAAAGAACGTGATGAGAACAAGTATGAATATAGGTATCGAGGAGGTGAATCTTATAGAGATGTGGTGATAAGATTGGAACCAATCATAATGGAGTTAGAACGTCAAGAGAACATCCTCATTATAACACATCAGGCTGTCCTGAGATGCATCTATGCATATTTTATGAATGTTCCTCAAGAAGAGAGTCCTTGGATGTCTATCCCACTGCATACTTTGATAAAACTAGAGCCAAGAGCATTTGAAACCATAGTGGAAAGGATAAAGGCAGATATCCCTGCTGTTAGTACATACAAAGAAAAGGGTACTAGCAAGCTTGGGGAGAAAGAAGATCCAAGAAATAGATCAAAAAATCTCATTACCGGGGCCCCATTGTCTGGTTGAGCGTATTTACATATGATTACTATAAAAAGCTTTTCTATTCTAGTCTGTATACCATTACATTGGTTCTAAAGCTTCCTCTTTTTTTTTTTTTGCACAGAGCATTGTACGTGAGCAAAATTCACCTGCATACCAAAGGACAGTAAACCCTCCTGTTACTATTGCAGCCAACGTTGTTTTGTAACCAGGTATCCACTTACATATGTCAACTTTCAAGGGTTTTATAACCTCCGAACACAACAACCCAAAACCAGCATCACAAACGGTTTGGGTTGTTTTTGTCAATATACTGCATAGATGATTTGGTGTAGTAATTGCAATACCAGCAATGACAATTGCTATTGATGGTATCAAACATATCAAAACGACATTCATAACCACAACTCTCTCATCCTCAAAATCCTCTAATTTGATCCTGACAAAGGTATTTACGGCTTTTTTAGCATCAAATGGATCTTTTAGGCGGGTATTGACCAATTCAAGTTGTATCATTGGTTGTATGGAGGCAAGTCTTGTGAATACCAATCTAAGGTTGAAATATTCTACTTCGATCTCAGCCAATATCTTTTCTAAGTCATACCTTTTTTATGTGGGGAACCTCCAAAGAGGTTTTGCTCGACAAGCATCTTGACCATTTTCTGTAATCACTCGGGACATGGTGATTGTGAATAGTACAGAAAGACTGTAACACCCTGTTCGTGTGTCAGAGTGTTCTCCATGAATAGTTGAAGGAATGTTTGTTTCATTCAAAAGAAGTAAAAAATGACGACAGACTTTGTTGAACTCCAAACCCCATGTTTCAATGCAATTAATTTCAGGAATGATTTACGTTGGCTCCATTCTCAGCAACACTCAAATGTATGATTTTCCTGTATCTACTTCTGAAGAGTTTCATATTAGCGTCAACTTGAGTATACAGGTGTTCTTGAATACGAACGCCAATAGGTCCTTCTCTTCTGTCTCGCTCTTCATGTGGTAAGCGTCGTTCAATCGCATCATTTTCACCAACCTCGTGTCCTCTGGCCATTGCTCTACCAATCTGATCAGCCAATGTATTCAAGGTGACAAAACGGTCTTTTTGTAACGACCTCATGACAACTACTGTAGTGTGATTTCCTGGATTCACGGCTATCGTTCTTCTGTGAAATGCAGAATTGGGACCGTCATTTATGAAAGATTGGAACTCAGCCATAGTGAGCAATGCAGGCTAGTGGAGCTGATGTATCACAATCACATGAAGTACAGAGTGTTCAATGTAACCAATCCTTCACAAGTTTTTTGCTGCATACTTTTGACACAAAGTGGTTTCTGTGGTAGAGATATACATGGCACAAAAAGGAATGTTGTCTATGAGAAACTCCAATTTTCATGCACAAGAGCCATCGCTTGAGATTATCTCTTCCGATTGGTACTGTGGTCTAGCTGGTATGGACTTCCATATTTCAAGCTATCTCTTGTGAAGTTGAAGTGATATACAGTACTGGTAGGAGTAGTGTCAGTGATCTCTCGTATGTACCTGAAGCAGGTACTGATTCTACGGGTCCAATGTGAGGTGACCAAATAATTCCGAGTTCCGACTCTGCAAAAGTCACGTTTTCCGAGAACTTAAAGACCTTCAATATTACCTCGTCCTTATACAAAGTTTCACCGTGCCCCTGAGCTCAATCCATAACAAACGTAGACCATCCAGTAGCAACGTTCACCTTTTCAAGAACCATGAACGCAGACTCTGACTCTCTGCCTTTGAGCCGCTTCCCTTGTGAGATTATCAACCTGATTACTGAGAGGCTGATAGTGTTCGATGCTATTGAGACCCTCCGTATAATGAGTAAAATTGGAAACCCACTGGTGCAATACTCACTGGATCAAAACATACTGACGGTTGTCGCTGATCTAAAACATGACTCAGACCTAGACAACACCTCGCAATTAAATAGAAGTGAGCGTCTACTAGATGGTGGTCAACATTCTATTTCTAACAATAAGATATACCCTGTTGATCTGAAAAGGCTTCGAGAGTCTTGTACTGTTGATCATTCTGTTACTCAATCTTTGGATTGCTCCCCTTGTAAATTTACCAAGAATTTTTTGGAAATCACTCCTGAAGACATGAGATATGCTAGAAAGTTCAGAATGATAATCGTCCAAGTTTATAACAATAATGGGACTTGTCTGCATTGTGACAAGGATGCTGCCCGAGACGTCCTCGTTTGGCTTCTTCCACAATTCCGCTGGAGCTATGTGCTAGAGGATTTTCGTTACTTGAACTATGACGATCCGTTACTAAAACTCAAAAATGACCCACCTATCATTCATTTTCAAATCTTCAAAGAGTTACCAAGTCATTTGGAAAACTGTCGTGTACTTGGACAGAATGTGCATTGTCCACCTGAAGAGAGACACAGAGAAGGGTTTCAGCCTGGGTATCCACGGACCAGCAGTATTTTAAATCTTAATTCAACTAAGGTTATTGAAGTTTATTCAGAGAAACTAAATGATGAGCTTGAAGAAGATCATCTATCTATTAAGTTAATCAGTGGAGTATTTAGCGAAATCTCCGAGGTTCGCAAACCAGATCGGAAAATATTTATAGTGAAGTATTTCACGTCGCATACATACCTGAGTCAGGTAAGTACGGTTGATGTGTTCTTTTATGTGAGAGAGGAAACATTGAGAGAGAATTATGAAGGTGGAAAGAATGATGCCATGACAATAGATGACTTGAATAAGGACTTTCGTCAGATGCTGAAGCCGAATGTGTATAAATTCTTAGACTTGCTGATGAGGAACCGCCATTATCCATCAGGGATGGTGTGGAAGGTCCCATTTTTCAGATCTATTATATGTGAAATGGAGAAGAAAAGGTGCAGCCTAGAACCAGGCGAAGTTATGGAACTTTCACGGTTGCAGTCATTTTTAGAATTGAAGAGTGGCCCAGTGTGTTCTCCAGAAATCTTGAACACTACCCCGGAGATTAATGATCTATATGATGTAGAAAGGGGTCAGTATATCATGAGATCCATTGTCAAATTTGCAGCAAGGAAGTTGTATGAATTTTCAGGTTCCAGTCAACCATGCCAATCTGGGAGATCCTCCTCCATCTATCTGGGTAGATTTCAAATACACCAATGGGCTAAAAGATTTGTTCAGGAATGCAGAGACGATCAGCGCCAAAGACCATTTTGGGAACTGCGCTACATGCCCCATGGCTCTCTCTGCCGGCCATTAGTGCGATGGAGATATGGGGAACCTGATGGCCCGCCATATTGCTACGAGTATTATACTTACGAGCTCGCATCGTGGATGAGGATTCGACCGTGCGTGGGAGCTCGGGAGGGCAACCCATAAAGGTGCCGCTGATTGATGATTATATAATCTTTCTTTCTTCTATTATGTAGGCCCGGGTAACAGTTCGCGCAGTATCTGAAGAGGCGCCATCAAAAGACAAAAAAGTTGCCTTGGAGGCTACCATCTATCTGTAGGCGGCAACAAACAAACGTTGGGTTGCAAGCGAGGGTGACGAGATAGAGCAGCGAGCGGAAGCCCCCCATGGACAGACGAATGAAGAGAATTTTCAAGAGCAGAACGACCTCTTCTAGCGACGGTGCCAGCTCCCAACGAAGAGGAAGCAATATGTCACAGACGTCTTCGAACCCCATCCAGAGCGATGAACTACACGATGTTAGCACCACTCGTTCCGAAGGGAGCATGGCTGCCGGCTTGTCAGACGAGGAACGTGACATGATCACCTCGTTAAGGGAAGACCCAAGCTATAGATCCAGCTCGGTGTTCTCTTCCCATCAGACGTTTGATTCATACTCAACAAACCCAACCACGAATGCCTCTTCATCACATCATCAAAAGGCAGATAAACAACAAGAAGATGTTTCGGCACAGCCCGGTGGATTCTTGAGCAACATCGATAATGTTGGTAAACCATTAAGAGTCATCAATGCTGATAGGTACGATCTGTTGACTAGGTCCACTACAAATTCATCAATGACTGGTAGTGGTAGTGGTATAAGAAGAACGAGTGTAGACTATGGGACTAGTCGTAAAAATAGTGATAGTGGTGGGACCAGTGGGGTCCTGAGTAATACAACAAGGGAGATGCTTACGATGGAGAAAGTTGAAAGAGAATTGACTCTGTTGAATGAAAACCTATTGGAATTGATGGATAGAGTGAATCAGAACGTTGTTAATACTTCAAAGGCTACCATATTGTTGGTTGAGCTGCTTGATGAGACGCTTTGTTTTGAAAATTGGGCAGGAACTGGGATAAGTGTGGAAAGAAATGAGTTTTTGAGAAACATATTGAAAGTTGTGTTACAATTTCATGATACATTCTTAAGATTTGAAGTATATGAAAGTTCCAAGAGCCTTTTGATAAAGAGTTTGAAAGAGTTTCTGGGTAGGTTTGGTTTCAAATTCGATTTCAACTCTTTTGATACTGTCCCATTCATGAGAAACTTCGCTATCAATAATGGCTTTGAGATCCCCAATAAAGATAAGATTGAATTGATCCTCGATAGAATCATTAGTTCCAATTCGTCTCTGATCTCAGATCAGGATGGTTCATTCATTGCACCTATTCTTCGTGGTTTGTCCAAATCAACCTCAATCCTATCAATCATGTTTGGATTTCCTGAACCACAATCAAATCATTATGATATCATCAATGCGTTATTCCAAACTTTTCCTGATATACATTTCTTCATTGTCAAAAACAATATCAAGCTATGCTCCGGAAAACCTACCAGGAAATCATATAAGTTCACTCCACCTTTCAAGATCCCAAATCGAACATCACCTGAGATTTCAGTTTCAGTTTCAGCATCCAATGGATTGAAATCTAGTGGGACACTAGGTGGTTACATTTCACCTAAATTCACACCAAACACTGATAAGTCATTGCTAAAATATAAAGGCTCAAAATTTGCCATCACATGTGCTCATGTGCTTCTAGGTGAAGATCAAGATTATCCAACTGTGTCTGTTCCTTCCAATGTTTTGTTGAATTCATACAAGAGTGCCTTGATTGATGAAAGAGATCGCTATGATAAAACCACAAATGAATACTTGGCATTTGATAATGAATTGATTAACTGTGATTCTCAGTACAAGACCCAACTTGGACAAGTCATTTGGGGTGAACGAATTTTGATCAAAAACAAAATCAGCGATATTGCTATCGTTAAAGTTGATGACTCACTGAAACACATTGAAAATTCTCTTGGTGATGATCACGAATTACCACTTTCATTGAAGTTCAAAACCATCAAGAAAGTTATTCCAACAGATCAATTTAAATCTCATTCAAAAGTGTTCAAAATTGGATCAAAGACAAAATACACAAGTGGTGAAATCAATGGTATCAAAATGGTGTATTGGTTGGAGGGACACTTACAAACTTCGGAATTTGTGATTTCATCACCAGAACCGATGTTTGCCAATGGTGGTGATTCTGGAAGTTTGGTTCTGAATGATCTAAGTGATGAATTGGGATTGGGTGTAATTGGAATGTTACATTCTTATGATGGTGAGATGAAACAATTTGGATTGTTCACTCCAATGGATGACGTTCTGGGAAGATTGAGAGAAGTTACGGGTTTAGATTGGGGGTTTATATAATATTGACGGTTAATGTGACGATTATTATCGATTAGGGCTTGAATGATGTAACTATTGAATACAATGGAGTGTGAAATTTATTTTTGAAGAACATGATATGAATTTATATACGGAACACCCTCATTATCGTTAGACTTCTCCGTCCCTTCTTCGCCTCTGTCTGTTTTGGAGTCATTTATAAAAATTCTTTGGCTTTTCTCTTGTATGCATTACAGTCTCTCAACCAATTTCTGTAATCTTTCAAACTTTGGATTTTCTCACCATAATAATCTGGGACTGGATTACTGAAACTTTGGAAACGAGGATCAACTCTATTCTTGCCAACTTTATCCAAAAACTCTTTATCTTTGACTTTGAATCCATCTAAAATCTTTGAGTTTTTCAATCTGAACACAACACTCCCTAAAATTGGTCCTAATAAGAAACCAACAGCACCAGTTGTTAAAAACCCAGCAAAGAATATCATGAATGGATCAAATCCGAAAATCATCTGAGTTGGATCAATCTCAATGTTTGATATATATTGCCATGATAGGGAAGAAGTCATGAGTGCAGTTGTTACCGAAGAGGCCAGGTTGATTGTACGTTGTTGTTTACGTAGTTGAAAGAACTGAGTCCATGTTAGGTCTGACTTTGGTGATGATGATGTGGATGTGGAAGGGGCAGTTTCTTGTCTGATTGAGGCAGAACTTGACAAGAACCGTAATTGAATTGATTGTGATTGTAGTTGACGTTTTAATGACGAGTTTATGGCTCTTCTAAGCATCTTTTCTGGGTGATTTCTTGGTGATTTATGCTTGATCTGATAAGTTTGGGTTCGTTTTGGTTGGTGGAATATCATGACAATTTTTTGTAGACTAAGCGAGCTGATCGTATTCCGGGGAACTCAGATTTGGTGGTGGGACGGGTAATATCTCCAGCCCTCGGATCCCAATCAACTGACACTTTAATTGATTTAGCACAATGATTGATCTATGCAAGTCTACAGGACTAATTGTCTCGGTGATGTTCATTAGGACTCTGCTGAGTCATAGATATAGAGGTAATAATGGAAATAGAATGCCCAACTCTGATCACAAAAGGCTTCCCATCATTGAACGATGTTTCCAGATCTTGTTCCCATCCCAATGATCAGATTCCACCAACAATGCCTTTTTCAATTGTTCAACTTCATCACTAGTGAATCCCAAGAATTTATTCATATAGGAATCAATCCCACCAAACTCAGAGTTAAACATCTCAATAGTTGCAATCATACTCTCATATTTTGAACTGACAAGATTTTGAAACATTTCTTCAAGTGATAGATGATTCAATGGGTTATTTTCCAGTGAGATTTCATTTTCTGAATAGGTTTTCGATGTCAGTTGTAATTTTCTCTTCAATCCTTCAACCATATAAGCAAATTCTTGTCTAATTTCAGGATGGTTTGGTACCAGTCCAACTGTTGTCAACTCATATTCCTTGGCAATTGTATGATTATCCACACCGGCCAAAAGCAGAATTAACATCGCCATCATCCCAGTTCTATCTTTTCCTGCTTGACAATTGAACACTAAGGGATCGTTTGGATGGTCCAAGATATGTCTGAATACAACTTCAAAGGCATGGCCTCCTCCTTCTAGGATATCACGGTAAACGTGTTTGAAAGTGTACCACGATGACAACAGATTCTGATAACGCAGGGCAACAGCTTGCGGTGAAATGTCAGTTGATTTATAAACGGGGATATTATTGATATTAACACCATCAATCTCCAATCCACCATTCTTCTTAAATTCACCAAAACTTCTAAAATCAAAAAAAGACTTCACACCAAGGGAACGAAGTTGATTTTTCCCCTCTTCAGTGACCTTTGAAGGATTTGCACAACGATAAATCAAACCTGGTTTAACGTAATGTCTGTTGTCTTTGGTTCTCCAACCTCCAATGTCTCTAAAGTTTGCAATCCCATCGATGGATTTCCAGCGTGGATATGAATGAATGATTCGACTTGAACTTTTAAACCTTTTGGTATCTTCTAGTGTATGTAACCAAGAAACAATGGATTTTGTTACTTTGTAATTCCAATTGATCTTGTTCTTCTTGGTCAATGGCCAACCCTCTGGGTTCAATCTAGTAGCTAATTCAGATGAATCAATCGTGGTAACCCCATAGAAGTTATGATCTGCATTTGGAATGAATTTCAAAGTATGTCTTGAACCTAATAGGTTGGCAAAATGTGAAGAGTCCTCCACTGGAACAATATGATCTGACAGTCCATAGATACTCAACACTTGGAACTCTTCATCAAGATATTGCAATCCAGTCAGATCTTGAGATGCTAGATCTAAAGTTTCGCCTCTTTGTATAATCAAATCTTTATATTCACCTCTTCGATATTGATTCAAATAGACATCACCACCTTTATGTTCACCAAATGGGAACAACAGCAGACTTGCATTGTATCTAGCTGCAGCATTCACCAAATTTGGAATCACTTTAAACCTTTCACCTTTGTTTATCTTATCTTGTTGATCCAATGCCCATCTAAACATAGCAACACCACCTCTGGAATGACCAATGATTGCATTTGGGATCAAATTAATTCCAATATCTTCAAAAGATTTACCATTCTCGAACACTTCCAATGCCAAATCGATGTCTTCTACGTCTTGGGCAATTGTTCTTCCCACAGTTTCATCTTCATTGTCCTGAGAATCTCCACACCCTCTAAAATCAAAGCGGAACGAGTATATTCCCAACTTTGTGGCCAGTTGATGAGCCAATAGTGCCTGGTAGCAGTAATTCTTATGGCCACCTTTCCCATGAAGGATCAATGCCAATTTATGAGTTGGAGGATAATGGGACTCCGACGATGTTGGTGCTTTCAAGAGCTCATCTTCAGGGATGCAAGCCGTTGGAGGAACGGTGAGGATCCCAACCAAACCAATGTCATTCTTGTTCTTTGAACTTGGGATTGAAATTGCAAGGAGCTTCTCGTTGGCCTTGAGCGTGTAGTTTGTGCAGATCTCAGCTGGCAGCTGTTTGACTGAGGGCAGTTGACTTCCCATTGTTGCGTTGCCGCTGTGATGCTCTTCAATTGTTGTTGTTGTTGTTGTTGTTGTTGTTGTCAATTGTTGTCAATTGTTCACTTTGCTGCTGCTTTAAAGGGCCTCTTGGAAAGTTGGAGCTGACACACACTGCGAAATTTTACGAACTCGAACATGCGCGGAGATAATCGGAGTTAGAACTCTGGGAATAACCCGAGGCTCGTATTTACGAGCAATAGCTTGGGTAATGAAACAGATCACGTGATGTGAGAATTGTGATTCTTCGATAGCTCTACAATTTTATCTCAGAGCAGAACCTTCGTTACTCGACCTCATCTACTGGAGCGAAGTCTCTCATTAGCAGTAGTGCATGATCCAAACATCATGATAACAAAGCTTGAGGTATCTGTACAATCTTATAATGCTGAACGTGCTCCTTTTAGTGTCCATTTCAGTTGAGAAGCCATACATCATTCACAATCTCCTTCATACTTGGTCTATTTCTAATATCTCTTTGTAAAATCTTCTTGATCAGAGAGATGCATCCTTCACTAGTCACGAATGGAACGTTCAATTCACCCTCCATGATCTCATCAACATTGTAAAATGGGTTTTCCTTGTAGATCAATGTATAAATTAATATACCTAAAGACCAAACATCCTGTGGTTTCCCTTCGTATGGCTGACCATTCAAAACTTCTGGTGCTGCATAATCAAGAGTTCCAACGAAAACATCAAATGGCCCTTGCTTAATATAGGCAGCCGATCCGAAATCAATCAGTTTAATGACACCGTTGGAATCGATGATCAAATTCTCATCTTTAATATCTCTATGGACAACACCATTGTTGTGTAGATGATTGATGGCACTGACACACTGTCTAATGATGGATTTGCATTCGTATTCACTCATTGATTTCTTCAATTCAATCATATCGAAAAGATCAATACCAGGGGATGGGAAACCATGTTGTGGGGTTTCAATATAATAATAATCATCATCCTCAAAAAAATCAATCAATCTCATAATATTTGGATGTGGATTACTATTCAAAGTTGCCATGATTTGAATCTCTGATGGGATTGTACCTAGTTTTCTATCACGAACCCACGTATCAACCAATATTCTCTCCTTGATGATCAACTTGATGACGATTCTATAGTTAGGATCAGCACGATTTTCAGCAAGAACAACTCTACCATATGCACCTTGTCCCATTTTCTTGATGACTTTGAACTCTTTGAATGTTTTTTGACGTCTTTTAGAACCAATAGTCTTAGGATATTGTGATGATAACGATTTCTGTCTTGCAATAGTCTCATTCTCTATCTTCAATAATTTCATCTCATCCATGTTTTCATCAAGGGCTTTATAATTTGATACGTTGACTGTTTCTGGATCAGATTCGGGACCTAAATTGTTGTTGTTCAATGATTTGATGTCAAGGTATGAAACAGGTTTGGAAGATGAGACAGTAGAAACAGGGGAGGAATTGACAGTTTTAACACTTGGAGATCTACTAATTGATTGAATCTCACTTTCATCCAAAATTGATAATTGTGAAGGTAATTCTCGCTCTTCTTCATCTTCATGGATTGATTCATCGATTTCATTAGCACTTCTCTTTGAAGAACTAGAGTCCAACTTATTGGCATAGACCGTTCTTGAATGAGTGATCCATAAAACCAAAGTATCAACATTCGAACATCTCAATTGAATATCAACCTTAATAGTAGACCCATCTGAATGTTTACCATCCAATCCAATTGAATTTAAAAAGGTCTCATTTGGTTCATTGTTCAATAAAGCATTGATTTGTCTAAAGAAATGTTCAGGTAAGACCAAACCAGGGAGAACTTTCAAATTTGGAAAATTCTTCAAGACAAAATTGAGTATATTGATAAAGTTTGGAACAATCTTAGTGATTGGTTGATCCACTAATGAAGCTTCATTGAATCCAAATAAGTTCTTTGAGATGGATTGATTGAATGAAAGGACTTTGTAATCATGGGATGAGATGATGAATACACCAGCAATATATGGCATTGTGTGGATCTTCAACTTCAGTCTACCTTCGTTTTCATCAATGACTTTTGAAGTGACTGCACATGGAATATTCAATCCATTCTTCTTTAACGTGAAATATCTTCTCTCATTAATGATCTTAGATTCAACAATGGTCCCAGGGATATCAACGTTCTCATCAAGTTGTTTCTCTTTGGAAATATAATCATCAAATTGATAAATCAAATCATCAATCTTGGTCAAAGTAGTACAATCTTTTGAGAAAAAATCACCATTTCCCGAAACTTGTTTCCATGAACTAACTGCATTGTTCTTATTTAAATCAATAACAACATCAACCGAATCACAGGGCACTTGATCAAACATACAAATGATTAAATTCCCTTTCTTCTTAGCCCATAATGAAGCCCAAGTCAATTTATTCCCACTCTTGGCTATAGCAATAACCTCACCAGAGAAAATAATCTCATTCTTTGTTAAGGAATTGGCTATAAGTTTATTCAGCACAAAATCTCTCGAATCAGGTGAGATCAAATCCAATAACGTAAGTCTTCTTAAGGATGTTCTTGAAACACCAAAGATCAAGCATGCCAAATCATTGGCGGCTTTCAAACTCCATGGATCATTAACTTCAACAGTAAATACCGCTTGCGGGGATGTGTTCTTTTGTGAGACGTTGTGGAAGATTCTCTTCGAAGTGGCATTGGAACTCGTGGTAAAAGGCATGCTGGGTGTAAGTGGTGTTGCTGGTGATGTCGGTGATGAGGTAGGTATCTGATGTTCTAAAGAAGATAGTGCAAGGGTTGAAGCACCTCTGTTCAATGAAATGATGGGCGTTTGTGCTATAGGTTCATAAAATGGAGTGGCTAATGCATGTAAAAGTTTCACTTTCAACTGGGATTCTGATGAGTCCATGTCATTTGTTGATGGTGTATCGTTTTTTTGTTGGTCTGTGACTGTTGAAAGGGACAAATCATGAAGGTTCTGTGCAAGTGTTTTTTTGGTGGTTATTGTAGAGTCATCAGCAAGTTTGTCTTCTCTCAAGATGTTGATTAAGGCTTTTAGCCCCACATGTGTGTGCTCCTCCAGTGTTTGATTTGAAGAAGGTTCAGTTGTTGAGCTTCTTGATTGTACCGAAGAGTTGAAAAGGGCAGCTAGAGCAGCTGAAGATGCATTGGATCTGATGTTGATTTTTGAAGTTGGGTGAGAAGCCTCCAGTTCTCCTTCATCTTGTATTTGATGGATGAAACTCTCAATATCCAGGTTCAAAGGTGCAGAGTTTGCAAATTGATTTGAACCACTACCAGTGGGACCATTACCATTCTTTGCTTCTTGTTTGAGTAAGTCAGGTCTGTCTAAAAGGATTTCTAAAGATCTTTTCAATATTGATAGTCGAACAGCCAATGAGTTTGGAGATAGATGAGCATACGAATAAGCATGGGTTGATTCTTTTGGGAACTTGAGGATTTCCGTTAAATTTAACGAGAGTTTTGATATTCCTCCAAGACCATTTCCATTGTTCAATTGTTTCTTCCTTTTAGAGCTTGTTCTTTTCAACGGGGAGGAATTGACACTTCGACTGAATGGTTGGTTATGAGATGGAGAAGTGGGTATGTTCAACTGTGGTCTACCATCTATGTTATTCTCATCCTCCTCATCTTCGTTGTATATGAAGAAGGACTTTCTACGTCCAAAATCTGAAGTTAATGTTTGCGTTTGTTGTGATGATTGTGTTGATGATGATGGTGATGTGGGATCGATGAGGGAGGGCTGCACAGTAGGCACCAGATTCGAGTGCTCTGTGATGGTGGTGGCTGGGGACTGTTCTCGTGATGAGGAAAGTGATATCTTGAGAGGTGTGCTCTTGCCGTTGATCGGGCAACTATAAGGCATTATCTGTTATGTTGTGAACTTGATCTGTTCAACGAGGGATGCCTTGTACAGGTTGTTGTGTTGAGTTATCAGTGGCCAAAAGAGAGAGGATAAAATGATGAGAATAGAAACGTGGAAGCTGTTTCAGTGTTATTGTAACTGCTGAGATGTTTGATTGAGATTGAAAGTGTGTGTAAAGAGTGCAAAATAAACTCAAATTTTTGTTTTCCTCGCCGACGGTTGTTTGGCGGCCTTTCTTGTTTGATGCTCAGCCAGCTCCTCCCTCTGCTCGTTTTCGCTTTTTGATAATATTAAATACTTTTTGCCTTGACAGAAAAGACGAGACAGAGAACAGATTCGCGGTCGTTATGGTTGTGGTTGTGACTTCTATAAATGGTAATAATCGCGGTATGATTACTCATATATAATTACCATCATATATATATTTTGAGACTAGTAGCTTATTGCTCAGTGTGGTTTAGTTGATTATAGGAGCATGACGACACTGAGCTGTAGAAAAACATGTAATGTCTTTTTTCTCATACAGATTCATTTCTAACCTTTAAGGAATTCCCACAGTGATTTCCGAATTATAGCGACGGTACGTACCACATCAGCACCGTTTTTTAGTGAGAAGGGAAGAAAAACGAACATTAAAAAAATCCATACAAACAAATCAAACTCACACCAGAAACTCACTCATTGGAAACTAGCCATTGTCTCGACTACTTGCCCATAGCTGTCTTTGAATCGGCTGTTTCTTCTCATCATCTACTGCTTTTCTTCATCAAAAAATGGATTGGAGAAGCGAATTGACAAACCAGGAGAGACTCAAATATGTGAGCGTCTTGGTTCAGGTGCTGAAGGAACTCCACCTTACAAATAACAATAACCCAGCTACACTGGACATCAACAAACTCAAGTTGACTGCAGAGGAGTTTGAGAAGTACTGTTTCCAGAAAGCTACAAATAGAAACAGCTACGTCCACTTCTTCAAACAAAAAATTCTGGCGTTAAAGAATCAAATCCAGCAGAAACAGGGTCTTGTTGGTGGTGGGAACCAATTACAGGGACAGGCTCAACCGCAACAACTTCAACAAGCGGCAAACCCAAGTCAAATATTCTTGGCTCAACAGGCTCAGGCTAGACAACAAGCTGCTCAACAATTGAGATCAAATCAACAGCAACCCGTCAATATAAACAAGAGTTTTGTTGCAAGTAACAACTTCAATCAGAATCAGACCCAACCACAACCTATTCAACCACAACCTCAACCACAACCACAACCACAACCACAGTCTTCCCAGCCACAGCCTCAGCCTCAGCCTCAATCACAACAACAACGATCCCAAGCTCAATCACTTGGTGTTACCATGAAAACGATTCCAATCCCTCCTCCTTTACTTCAGAGAATTCCAAACCTACCACCAAACGTGAATACATGGCAACAGATTTTTGACCTAGTTACAAATCAAAGACTTGATTCTGAGTATATCAGTCTTATCAGACAGGCTTACAATGTCCATTCACAACTGATACAGAAACAACAGTTGGCCCATCAACAAGCTAATCAGCAGCGGGCTCAACAGCAATCTCAGCAGGGTCATACTCAACAAACATCAGGTGCTCAACCACAACAGAAGGTCTTCACTCAAAATAACGTTCCAAATGCAGTACCCTCTAATGATTTGAGTGCTCAGTTGTCAAGACATCAACAAGATTTGAGGACTCGTCAGGAACTGACTCAACAACAACAGGCTCAGCAACAAAGGCAACAGGCTCAACAGAGACAACAATCTCAACAGCAACAACAACAGCAACAACAACAGCAGCAACAACTACAACAACAACAACATGTTCAAAATCCGAATGCTACTACTCCTCAGGTTCCATCATTTCCCCCTTTGTCTCCGGAGATGTTACAGCGTCTTAGTGAAAGTGCTTTACAATTGTTGGCCAAGTTACAGCAAGAAAAACAGATTCCTGAAAACATAACGAATCAACAGAAGAACATATTTATCAAGAGGTATATCAATCGTCAACAAGAGATGAGAATGCAAGCTATGCAGAAACAGAATGCTCTACAAAATCATACTCTAAACTCTCAACCAGTGGTCGGAATTCCTACTGAAGGAGGTAATGTCCAACCTCAATTTCAGAATCTATCCACTCAGCAAACTGCTCAAATGCAACAGAACTGGAGCACTTCCAACAACAAGAATAACGTTCAGATCAGTAGTAATCCTACAATGAGTACAACACCTGATGCTCAACAATTGAGTGCTTCAAGACAATTACAAGCTCAACAACTTGCTCATCTCCAACAACAACAACAACAACAACAACAACAACAACAACAACAGCAGCAGCAGGCATTTATTCGTCAGCAGCAGCAACTTCAGCAACAGCAGCCACCACAACATCAACAACAACAACAACAAATTTCACAACAGCATCAACAACAACCAATGAGTAATATCGGGTCGGCAAACTCATCTGCTCCAGCCACTACTGCTACTGCCACTGCCCCTATTGGTCAAGCTGCAGCTGCTAGTAATGCTATCAAGCATCCATTAGCTACTGGAAGTGAAGAAGATCGTCATGAGTTGAGACTCATCCTGAATGAGGTTGCTAAGACGCCCATCAATTTGCCGAATTTGACTAATCAGTTGACTCAAGAACAGAAGAATATTGTCAGTTCGAAAGTTCACACCTTGTTAATGCCATTGTTCAATCTCATTGATCAGTTGACTCCTACTTATTTCAGTCTTACTAAGAACACTGATGGTACCAGAAAGTTGTTACAAATGAGATTGCTGGTTAAAGAGGTTTTGGAGGGTTTGAAGAGAAATGAGTTTTTTGCAAGTCCTGAATTGTTAGAGAAGATCAAAGCCCAATCGCATAGATATATCTCTATTGTGAAAGAACAAATTAACAGAACCAAAGTGGCTTCCAATATGAATAGCACAACACTTCCATCCAATACATCTGGAAATTCTGCTACACCATCTGTGGCTACAAATGGTAATGCTAAAGTTCAAGGACAAGATGGTTGGAATAACAATGCTGCTGTTGCTCAAGATCAGATGAATCGGATCAATCCTCAACTAACTCCTCAACAGTTGTTACAACAACAGAGGAAACCAATGGATCCACAGGTTACTCCACAACAATTGTTACAGCAACAACAGCTAAACTCATATAATCCAAATGCTCCTGTTCCATCTCAGTTCATGAATAACAACAATGGTAATATGATTGTTGGTGATTTCAACATTGATGTCAATAACAATTTCAGGAATGGTAACAATGTTGAATTGACAATGCTGAATGCCAGGAATAATACTCCTGATATGTCAAACTTGAACCTGAATAATGCCAACTCTAATATTCCTGGAAGATTGACCTCATCTCCTGCACTTCCAAATGCAAACTTTGCTCCTACTCCTAACTTCAACAACTCACCGCAACTTGCCTTCAACAATTTGCAGAAACAACAGCCAGCTGTTGGCAATTTTAGCAACAATCAGATTGGATCAAATCAAAATGTTCGTGCTGTTACTCCTATACTTCCCCAGCATAATCAACTACAACAACAGCAACGTCCACAACAACTTCAGCAACAACAACAACAACAACAACAACAACAACAACAACAACTGCTGCTGCAGCAACAACAACAGCAGCAACAACAACAGCTACAACAACAACAACAACAACAACAGCAACAGCAACAGCAACAACAACAACAACAGCAACAACAGCAACAACAACAACAACAGCAACCTGCTCCTACCCCTGCGGCTACTACAAAGAAACAACCTGTCAAGAGAAGGAATACCAAGACTACGACGAAGAAAGCTGTTACACCGAAGACTGCTCCAACTCCTGTTCCTGTTCAATCTGAGACTCCTGCTAATACTATACTTGCCAGTCAAGTTTCATCTGTGTCTACTACGGGTAGTGGGTCTATGGCGAATGGTCCGCCATCATCAACATCATCAGCTCAGCTTCAATTACAGAAGAAAGAACACGACATTATAATCAGGGAAGATCAAGCCAGAAAAGACTTTGTTGAAAAGAGAAACAAAAGATTGGAGTTGTTTCATAATGGACCGATTGATTTCTTTGCTGCTTCCTTGGCTAATTTGTTAGAGTTAACAGAAGAGGAGACCAAGATTGTTCAAGAGTCCAAGTCCAAAATTTATGAGGCTAAAGCTTCTCCATTCCAAAGAGGTTTGACACCTTCAACAATCTTGCAAACTCCATTGACATTTTCAAACATCTCAAGAACTCCAAACTCTACGACGAAAACTCTCTCAAACGTTGCTGGTTCTGGTAATACGGTATATTTATCACCTAAACTTTCCCCAACGTCTGGTTCGAAAGGTACTGATGTCAAATGGACAGCTAGAGTCTCGAGAGAAGCGATTAGATCAAGTTTTGTAAATATTGATGAGATCAAGAAGATGCTTTTTGTTGATAATTCTGAAAAGTTTGAGGTTATTTTGACACCACCTTCTGACTCAAAATCTGTGAAGACTGAGCCAAGTGTTAAAAGAGAAGGAGATAACAATGATGATAATGATGATGCCAAAAGCGACAGCAGTTTTAAGAAGTTCAAGATTGATGAAAACAATGAGTTTGTTGACGAGACTGATAACAGGTTGCCTAGTGATTTGATGTGGGATTATGATTATGTTACTACTCATTTGAAACTGGAAGAAAACCCCCTTGATATGTGGTAAAGATAGCTAATTTTATGTATGACTTTATTCTTTTTCTTTTTGATCACTACCAGTGTGTAGAGTAAACAACTAGATCAACCAGTTTAGAGTGTCATTGATACCAGCATTGAAAGAATCAAAATTGAACAATTCATCATTTAGCAATTGGTCCAGATTAATCATTGAGAAATACAATGAATCCTGTTGTAACTCATTTACTAATCCATTTGCTCCACCGATACCAACATTAACAGGTCCAGTATTGTTAGGATTGATACCATTAACAACGTTCTGGTAACCATCAGAGACTGGTGGTACTTTTGCACCAAAGCTATTCTCCCAAATGAGGTTTTCTTTATTCAATTGGGAATCATTCAAAATTTGACACTGGATGTATCTGTTCTTATGAATCTCAATATCAGCTTCAGATAGATAGATGAAGAAATTCAAATTATCCAAAACGTTCAAGGTACATTCAGGATCTGTTTTCAAGTGAACAACCCTTAATAACCTGATTCTGGCACCTGGGTCACCTGAGTATCTCTCAGATAAAAAGTCCAAGGTATCTCTAATGCATTTGAATTGATCCTGTTTCATACTTCTCAGGATAAACTTATGCTTATAGCATTGTTTGAACACTTGATAATGGACTCTTCCCATCTTGTCTAAGATAAGAGTGTTTAATCCAGCTGCGATAGTGAAGAGTATTGAGGTGAAATTTTCAATTAATTTTATGAACGTGATATTCTTGGTTGTGACCCCACGGGAAATCAAATCTGAGGTATGATATAATCTTGATAGAAGTGAGACATATGAGTTGAATGTTCTTTGGTATGCATTTTGGATTAAAATGTTCAAGGTAAAAAGATGGTTGGAATCAATAAATTCGGAATATTGATCCTTAAGATATTTGTAAATGATATTGGTCAATTCTGCTGTAGTTTTCGCTACCAATTCTATGTATATCTTCAATTTTGATGAATCAGTGTTTTCGTTTTTGGCTTCGTAATATAATGAAAGATTTTGATATGTGGTTAATGATAAAGATTTCGTATGAAGTTGATAGTATAGTTTTTTTGTGTTTTTAAAACTGACCTTAATTCTAATTTCTTCATCCAGTTTATCCAATGATTCCAGTTCTTCAAGCGGATAATTTATGTTGGTATAGGTTATCATTCTTCTCAGCGTAGTATCAATATCATTGACTCTGGCACCAGTAGCAACGTTATTGACTAATTTCAGTAAAGAAGAATATAAATTCAACAACTGTTGTGATCTTTTCAGTTCCTGCAGCATTTCATGCTCAATTGAAGAATCTGAAGAGATTAACTCAGGAAATTCCACATTATAGCTCTCTCTATCCTGAATCGATGGACAATATCCCGATAAAGTAGTGGTGGCTCTATCAAACTCCAAAATCCCATACCAGGTTCTTCTCCAGGTATTTTTGATTGTTCTATCCTGCGTAACCTGTTGATGATAATTTGGATCTCTATTTAGACCTATGGTGAGTGCTGACTGGACGATTAAACCACTTAGGACTTGAGATTGTCCTAATGCTGTACCATCACTGTCCTCTGGTGAATGACTGAGGTAGACTTTCAGGTATAACAAGGCCTGAAGTATTGTAAGCTTGACTTTTCTCAACATTTTGAACAATGACAGAGCATTCAATGCTAATGAAACGAACTCAGGTCCAATCGGGGATTTAATTAAAAACATAACCTCTGGATAATTTGATGTTTTTGGTAATGAAATATAAGTTAATCTCATGATTATCAACAACACCGAAAGTAATCCAAAATCATACTTATCCTCGATGATTATCGTTATTGGAGAATCATCGTTGGAACAAGCCAGGATATTGTTGAACATTCTTTCATCAAACACAGTCTGGCTGATATAAGGGAAAAATGGATAAATGTACTTATAGAATCTATTCAAATAAGCTTTGATCACCCTTCTTGTTGGCAAAACCATTTGAATCCTTGATTTTATATCATCAGTGGATGAAGATGGCTCGAGATTCAGATTTGGAAACGTTGAACTTTCAGAACTAATTTTTGGTATCCTTTGTTTGATGAAGTTGTCCATGATCTCTTGAATTTCAGGGAGTTGGAATTCACCCAACAATCTCAAAGATTGAATCAATGAGCCATCTAGTCTCTCTTTCTTGTTTCCCGGTTTCCTCTTGATATCACCATGTTGAGATCTATAGTATGTATTGCATAAATTCCCATATCCTAACATAATCATGTAGTATTGATCATTTGTTTCCAGTGCTATTGAGGATAGTGGTTTGTTTTCAGTCATTCCTGACCTCTTGATGATCAGAGCATCATATAACGCATAGAAGTCAACAATGTCATTGTTCTCTAGACCAGCACTCGGGGAAGGATTCACATGTAATTGATTGGATGGCTGAGCACTCTTTAGATCTCTGATGATAGCTTTCAGTCTGTTGATCTCAACTTGAGGATCCACTACAGAACTCGCAGAAGGTACTGAGCTGAGAGAAATACTGTGAATATTATTTAGTTCACTAAGACTCTCCATTTTGGTGGTAGTCACGCGACCTAGCCAGTGTGGAGCTTCGTATTGACAGAGGTTCTCAACATTACATTTGATGCAATTTGAACAAGCTGGTCTCAAACGATCACATTTGATTTTTCTTGTCTTGCAGTTGAGACACACGACCGACATACGCTGTTTCTTCTTAGGAGGCTCATTGCTGTTGTTCTGCTTCTCCATCTCTTCTCGATCTTTCTGCTTTCTTGATCTTGATAAATTTACATCACTTGATTAAACTGATTGTTTTGATAAAATTTGAGGCAGTTCGGCCTCGAAAACGGGTTTACCCGAAATTCTCGGTATGTTTTCTCATACAAATCTGAGGCTCTTTGATGGTGACAACTAAACATGCTCTCATTAAGCAATTCAGATAGTCATAACTAGTATACAATTATGAGTGTCATATTGTACTCCATCATAAATTATTCTCTTGAATTATTGCGAAATATCTTTTATATAAATATTTACAATAAAGTACTAGCTTATATACTCAAAAACTTGACTAACTCATATTAAAAATTTTATAAAATCAATTGTGGCCTATTTGATATAGATATTTGAGAATAAATCAATGTTTTAATGCATCATCAGAGACTGTAGGGTTCAATAAGCTTATTAGTCACTTTCAATGGACTCAATCTTGAGTATTTGAAGGCTTTCCTTTGTAAATGAGTTTTACTTTGGTGTTCGGATGTTGCTTCAAATAGTTTGTGATTACATAATTTCTGATCCCCCGTCGGAGACCCGTGTGTCTACTGTCTAGCTAGAACTCTGTGATGCACTGAAATGCCCATTTTCAAGAGTCTCCTAATCAACCACCAGGAATACACTAGTTATAATACCAAAATAAGACGAAACGGAACCCCCTGAGAAAGCTACAGAATCGTTTGTACAGAATGTCTGAAACATAGGAGCTTTTATTAAAACGAGAAAAAGAAACTCACCAGAAGCTCTAACTGAGGAACTTGGATCTTTTGCGTACGTGGTACATTGTTTCTTAGCGTAAGGATCACATGAGAAGATATTAAGGCAAGTATTCAATCACACTACGCTCGTAACCAATATCATTCTGGAGTCTTATTAGCCATGGATTGGCCAATAATATTAAAGTAAAATCATTCTGCAATCTTCTATATATGAAAATTCCATATTTGTATATTACGTAATGACTGGAAAGTCATTAGCATCAGTAGTCAAACAGTAGGAAACCAATGCCGTTTCAGTCGTACTAATGTGATGTCTTTTTGATTCTCATAAAGTATTCAGCAAAGGAGAAAAGATAAGGACATAGCTAGACCAAATCAATAACAGTGTGTAGAAAACGGGTATAAATTAGTTCTTCAACTAATCCGATGTAGTGTAACGGCTAGCACGGTTCGCTTTCACCGAGCAGACCGGGGTTCGACTCCCCGCATCGGAACTTTTTTTTTCAACACCCATACACAGATCTATGTGTCAAAACCTCATGCGTGAAAATGTAAATAGTGATTATGTGCTACATGGGTCTAACCAGAAAGCTTATATTATTGAAAAGATGACGGCTGCACTACTGACTTTTCAGTCCTCTGCTGCAACCTCTTTTACAGTATGTCTCGCAGTTATCTTTCCTCCGAGTTCCAAATCAGAAGTGACGATTGAATTGGCAGAAGAAGATACATCTTCCTCATCTTCATCATAGTCTTTAGAGAAAGCGGTTCCTCTTTTCTTCTCTCTCTCATGAAGAAAAGTGATAAGCCAAAAGGTTAAAATGATCGCCACTGATAGACCGATACCAACACGCCAACCAGTATGCCATTGTGGTGCCTGTTCTTTAGGATTGGCCTTATCAGTTGTCTTGAAAAGTGCAAAAGACAATGAAGTGGGAATTGACTGTCCAAATAACATCATACTTCCATAAATTATAGCCTTCACTTCATTGTTTTCCCTCATCACAATGTTGACATATGAATATAAAATTGTGGTTGTACAGATGTTGATGTTGGCGTAATAAAATGCAAAAAACACAGCAGCAGCAGGAACGTAATAGACACTCATAATGATCGAACATACAAGGAAACCAGTTGCACCAATAGTGAAAATGATCCATGGGGGGTAAACCGATGCCAAAATGGTACCGAGAACAGTGACAATCAAACCGATAACATTACCCACTGTAGGGTATGTGTTGATCTGATAAACCGAGTATCTCTTTTGAGCTTTCAACCATAAGGTGAAATTTCCAACTGGATACCAAGCAATACACATCAGTGTATAGCAGAAACAGAATAAATACCATTTCCAATCGGAGAAAGTTTCCTTGAACGTTCTCAGTGTGATTTTCTGTGCATTTTCAACCCCATACCTCTCTGAACGTTTACCAACAAGTTTGTATTGTTCTTCAGTTAAATACCAAGGTTTACCAGCTTCAGGGATCCCAGGCCAAATAACGAAACCGTACAGAGCAATTGGAATGGTGATGATACCATCAATTAAGAACAACCATTGCCAACCACTATATCCACCTTTTCCTGATAAATTTTTATATGCAGCTGCTTGTAAGTATCCACTGAAGAAACCAGCTATACTTTGAGTTGAGTACCAACTAGCACATCTCTTGAATAATTCAGCTGCATTACCTCGATATGGTTTACTTCCATACCATTTCCCAAGAATATAGTGAGTACCAGCATAAGCTGGAGATTCAAAGAATCCAATTAAAAATCTTAACGCATAAAGTTGATGAACATGACTGACTTTACTCTGACAAAAAGTAAGAATACCATAAATGATTTCAAGTGTTGGGAAAACATATTTTGATAATTTGGGTCTAGAAAGAATAATCAAACAAGGAACTTGACCAGCACAATAACCAATTTGGTACATCCAGCTAAGCCAATTATATTGGTTCCCATATAAATCAAGATCCTCTTTCATACCTGACACATAAGCATAACTCACATTTGAGGCATCGATAGACTTGACGAAAAACCCAAGACAAGCATAAGTTAATATTGCCCAGTCTAATTTACGAAGAAGTTTTTTCTCCTCCTCGTCATAGTTTGCTGGATACCAAATAACGATTTCTCTAAGTGCTTGGACAATTTTATACCGACTGACAACTGCAGGTTCATAAGAAGGTCTTGCTCTTAAACTTTCTTGGACTATCAGTTCTTCATCGCTGGCTGATCTGGTTTCAACCTCAACTTCTTTGGAAGCTCCCATTATAGTAACTTGAAAAACCTCGTATTGAAGAATATCAAACAAAAAGGGAAGATATGAGACTTTATATGATTTCCATCAAACATAGATACAAATGCAGTACACCACACACAATTCAAAAATCTCCTCGGATTGTATTACTTCTTTAGAGGTTGTGTAGCGTGTAGCGTATGCAAAGGACGGTAGATCATGGCGTCGTAAACATTGGTCATAGACTCATAGGTGACCACACATTCGTTTTCGTGATCCTCTGTGAGATCCAAGTATTATTCCTAAGCCCGACAGATAGACTGAAAGCACTAAAATCACTAAACAGCCTTCAACTGTGCGATGTATTATATTTTTCCGTACCAGCCACCAAGACCATTTTGACAGAGAGCAGCATACTGACAGCTGTAATTGGTGATAATCTTTACTGGCACCATATTTACAGTCGTGCTTCAACGTTCACACCTCCAGAAACTAAACCAAGTACCAAGTATCAAGCACCAAGCACCAAGCACCAAATCGCACACTTGAAAAGCCTCAGTATGTTTAAAAACACGATAGTGACCAATTATCATAGCTGGCAAGCGGGAACTCATAGTTCATTGACCCAAAACACACAGTTTCAGTGGCTTGAAAGCCAAACTGTGGATTTTCATGATGATGGAAAAAATGGATTAGCTATCCGAAAGCGTCTGGCAAGTTCCGAGGGTCAGTGGTGGTCGGAACTGATATTATACCATGGCTTCTTCAAACTCTTCATGAATTTTCCACTTTTTAGCTAATTTGGGCGTTGTTGAGACCTTAAAGATACAGCAATGTGTGGGGGAGGGAAATCTTTGGCTAGATTCCCGCTTACAGTATCGTAAGCTGGTGGTTATCTGTTATTTATACACAGCAATTGAACTTCAATGGACCTTCTTTTCCACTTCTTATTAACCAACTCGTAACAATGACGAACGACAATAACAAACCAAAGTTCACCAGGGATCGAGGCCCATTGTTCTTATCAGCTGCTACACTAGCCACTGCTACAAAATGGAGAGAAGAAGGAGATAATTCAAGAGATCTCAGTAAAGATATAAATGCACTGATACAACTAAGTCAAATTGCAGAGAGAGGGAAACTTCATAGTTTGTTTTTTGTTGATCATTTGAGTTGGTTTGATAGTTATGGTGGTTTCAAATATGCTGCAAAGAACGGTGTGAATGCTTCTAGGATCGATCCTGCTACTGCTGTCGTTGCTCTTTCACAAGCTACCAAAAACTTGGGATTTGTCATTACTTTTAGTACGGCTAGTGAACATCCTTATCATTTCCATAGAAGATTAGCATCGTTGGATCAATTGACCAATGGGAGGGTTGGATGGAATATCGTTGCAAGTTATCTTCCAAGTGTTGGTGATAACTTGTTGAATGGTGGTGGTTTACCTGAACATGATGAAAGATATGTTAAGACTGAGGAATATTTGGATGTCTTGTATGATTTACTCTTGTCTTCTTGGAGAGATGATGCTTTGGTTTATGATAAAAAAAAAGGTATTTTTGCAGACCCTGATGCCATTAGAGATATCAATCATAAAGGGAAATACTACAAGATTAAAGGTCCAGCTATCACTGAGCCAACCCCTCAAAGAATCCCCTTAATTGTTCAAGCAGGTAATTCCAAAAAAGGTATTGAGTTTGCAGCAGAGAATGCTGAGTTGATTTATATTGCACTAGGTTCATCTCATAAGATTGCTGAGATTAGAAAATTGGCAAGTGAGAAATACGGTAGAGATCCATATTCCATTAAATTTATTGCTGGTTTCACTCCATATGTTGGGAAAACTCATGAAGAAGCAGTTGCTAAAGCTAAGGTCGATAATGAAATTTCAACGTTGGAATCTAACTTGGTTTATTTCTCTAGTGTTTCTGGATTTGATGTCTCACATTATGACTGGGATGAACCTATTAAATTCAATGAAGAAACAAATGGAATCAAATCAACTTTCGATTTGTATGTGAAGAAAGGAGAACCAACAACAAAGAGAAAAATTGCCCAAAATTGGGCACAGGAGGGTAAAGTCATTGGAACTCCTTCTGAGATTGCAGATAAAATTGAAGAGATTTTGGAAAATCACGATATTGATGGGTTTAATATAACTTCTGCCACATTTCCTGGAACACTCACTGATGTTGTTGATTTATTGATTCCAGAATTACAAAAAAGAGGCCTTGCACAGAAAGAATATCCTGTTGATAATGGAACTTTTAGAGAAAATATTTATCGTAAAGAGGGTCAATCGTTTTTACCGGAAAATCATCCTGCTCATGCTCTAAGATGGAAAGAAGGTGTCGATAAGGCTCAATTTGAAAGTGATTTGACTGAGTATAAGAAACTAAGAGATGAAAGGAGAACTCAATAAATAAATAAATAAATAAATAATAGGATGATAAGTAGCTACAACCAACCAGATTGTAATGACGATTGAGCATCAATCAACATCATCAGAGATCTCAAACACTAAAGTCTCTCTCAAAGTCTTGTGATTAATACCATCAACTTGAAACCCATCAACGGATCCAAATCCAAAGACACCATCATAAACAACTTCTTCACACACTTTTTTTTTTGATCCAATACCTGAATCATCCACGTTTTCAAAATAAATAATGGACCCTTTGCCCCTTTTATCACTCAACGACAGGACATCTATATCTTTTGATTCAGATTGATCAACGTAATAGAACTTAATCTTGGAAACATCATTTGGATCAATTGGCTTGAGATCTTTCAATACTAGCGAATTTGATTTAGCTCCCCATTCACCTCCCCCAGCAACAACTTCGTATGTATTGGTGTTATCAGCCTCTGATCTTGTAGTAGTAGTGGGTATGATGACAATCTTAGCATATATCAAAACCTGTTTCTGACCCAATCCAGAATCTTTCAAAGACTTCAAAAGGAAAGACGAAGCAGATGTATGATTTATTTCCAAGATAAGATTCCCTGCGGATTTGGTGATGAGCAATTCAGTATCTGACTTCAACGGTATCAGATTATCATGATGATGAATAGGGTTGCTGGTTAAGGACAGTGGTAAGCTAAATGATAAAGCTGAAAGACTTTTGGATCCTTGAAATGGGACTTTTGGATCAATGATTGTAATCTCGTATGGTTCACCAGAATGAAACAAGGTTGAATTCGATGCATTCAAGCTCATTTTGATATCATCATCATCATCGTTGAATCGTACTTCAACCTGTGCCTTCTTGATACTCCAGTTTTTCCCATAGTCTTCAGCCTCTTTTAACTGATACCCATCAACTTGAATTCGTTTGGACAACCATAGTTCAGAAATGCTATTCTCAAGACTCGAATCCAATGCAATATTGATGATTTGTAAAGCTTTAATTGATGGATCATTTCTTCCGAGTTGTTGTTTGATCAGATGGGAGTTCTGTGGTGTGTGAAGGAGCACCAAAGCCAATGGTTTGAGTAAGGGTGATATTAAGCGATATCTCACTGGATTGACAATAGTCCTCGCTAGATACTTCATGATCGATTGATTGGGTTTTCTGGAGTAATTATAAATCAACAAAAATGAGACGAAAGGGAAGTTTTAATTTGTTTTCTCAAAGAAAAGACGGATTAAATGACAAAAAAGGACAACTTTTGAGTGTGTTTCGATGATTTAGACAATTTTATTGTATAAGAGCATAATTAAATAATTAACAATACCTATATGAATAACATAGATATATCTGAATAGACTAATAGTTCTCACCTTTAGACATTTTTAAATTCATATTATAGTGGGCTGTGAATCCAGGAGGAAAATAACCGTTTTCAGCGGCTTTTTGTTTGTTTCGCCCGAGAAAATAAAAGAGTAGTGGGTTTTCCACCTGTTTTGTGTTTGTATGGTGAGTAGACTGTTCGTTTGGTTTGTGGAGGTTTTGTATATGGAGTATGGTAGTCTATAGGAGTTTCTGTGAGCTTGAAATATCAAATTT
Source organism: Wickerhamomyces sp. NRRL YB-2243 (assembly GCA_030581995.1). Taxonomy (NCBI): domain Eukaryota; kingdom Fungi; phylum Ascomycota; class Saccharomycetes; order Phaffomycetales; family Wickerhamomycetaceae; genus Wickerhamomyces; species Wickerhamomyces sp. NRRL YB-2243. Next base: position 100,369 of record JAKTWL010000019.1, read on the forward strand.
TAATAACTTTTGATGGAGTTTGAGGCACAAAACCAATATTAATATTATATAATAATTTGTGTCAAATTTTTTTCAGGAACGTCGCTGTACTCATGATTAATATGTGATGTTGTGATTGACAATATCATTTATATTGATCACATGACTAGCTTATATAGATTAACTATGAGCAATTCTGTCAATTAAGAATGGTATTCTTGATACGTCTATTTGAACGGATCAGCTTCAAGACCTCAGAGAATTTTTAAATATAATTCTCATTTGGGATTATATTATAATAGTAACAACTACATAATACAGGCACCGAAATCTGAATCTCTCATGCATCACACAACATATTCAGTGACCACAGTTCACAGTCCTGATACGTACTGGCTCTAGGGGAGTGATCAATGTACTAGCTGTATTGGTACCAAAAAAACCATCAGGATCCACATACCCATTTCGGGCAGCACTAATCAAAGGAACACCAGTCTTAAAATTATCATACCCAGAGAATCCATTATCTTTCTTGCCATGAATATTTGGTTCTTCTCCTTCTGGTAATTGCTCTGCTTTCTTTCTCATTCTTGCTCTATAGAAATCACAACACAATACAAAGAGTTTCAACAACACCATACCACCACATATAGTAGCAAGAACAATCAAAACAACAAGACCAAACACAAGAAACCAATAACCAACATTCCAGTTGTGCTTTAAGTGATCCTCAACTGTATCAGCCCTTTTGACGAACTGCTCCTGAAGGGATTTTTGTAGTACATCAGTTGTTAGCTCTGATATTGAAATCAGTCCATCAATTGCAGGCATGATGATGGATGAGTATAGATGTTTCTTAAGACATTTCCTGAGTCACTCATGTAAAATAGGGAGTATTGCCTTCCTTGAAACCATCACAAGAGTGACGCGTGCCCAACCCATATCATTTAATGGGATTGTTGCTTCATTGGGATGAACACTCAATATTCCTTCTCGTTATGATTGGGACCACACCTCATGATCAATATTCTACTTCAATTCAGTTGAAAATAACTCTATTATGGATGAACTGTGATAAATAAGATCTATATATATAAATAGTGAGAATCTTCAGTTACCCAGTGAATAGTAATGTAGATATGCAGATAGTGTCTTGACACCTTCAATATAATTACTGATATCAATTTTTTCATTAGTTGAATGAGCACCATCATCTCCTCTACCTAAAGGTAACAACAAAACTGAAGTTTTCAATTCACGCTCAAAAGTTAAGGTGATTGGGATTGAGCCACCTTCTCTTGTTAAATCTGGCTCAACTCCCCACACAGCCTTTGTGGCTTTTCTTGCAGCGGTGAAGTTTTCATTGAATGGATCACTTAACCAATAATCACCATCATGAATCAAATCAACTGATGCAACGTTTGGAGAATCTAAAGCTTTGAAATGGTCATTGATGTGTGTTTTGACCAACTCAGTCAATTTTGTACTGGAAATGTCAGGGACGGTTCTGATTGAGAATTTACCTTTAACTTTAGCAGGAATGACAGTTTTAGCACCGGCTTCACCAAAAGCACCTTCGATACCATGGATTGATAAAGATGGATATCTCCATCTATGTTGTAATATTGATTTCTTATCTTTGTATAAGGCAGTATTTGATCCAGTGGCTTGATTCAAAACTTCAACATCAAATTCAATATCATCATATAATGCATCTTCTTTTTCAGTCAATGGTGCAACTTGTTCATCAATTCCTTTGATTAAAATCTTACCTTTTGTATCAACTAAACTTCCCAATAGTTTAACCAAATCAGTCATTGGTTCAGCAACAATCCCACCAAATAAACCTGAATGTAAATCAGCTTGTGGACCTTTAACTTCAATCTCATAATAATTAACACCTCTTAAACCATATGTCAAGACTGGTTTAGTTGTACCTAACCAATAGTTATCACTGATGGTAACGGCATCAACACCTTTGAAATAACCTTGAGCTTCTTGAGCGATAAGAGCATCAAGTCCTAATGAACCAGATTCTTCCATCCCTTCAAAACAAGTGACTAAATTAACTGGTAATTCTAAACCTAGTTCTTTATGGGCTTGAACTGCATTCAACCAAGCAACAACTGGACCTTTATCATCACTTGAACCTCTACCGTACAAAACTTCACCTTTTTGAACTAATTTGAATGGGTCTGAATTCCAACCATCTTCTAATGAAGCAGGTTGAACATCATAATGTCCATAGATCAAAATCGTTTTCTTTTTTGGATCTTTACCATACCTTGATAGTACAATTGGTGGTAATTCTAATTTTGGATTTTGAACAGGTGGTGGCTGAATACCTAATTCTCTCAATTCAATATCTTCAAAACCTAAAGATTCCAATTGTGATTTTAAATAATGGGCAGTTTTGACAACTTGTGGTCTAAGAGATTCATCACCTGAGACACCAGGGATTTCGACAATTTCACGTAATCTATTGATAAAAGTTGGTTTTAATTCATCGATTCTATTCCATTGTTAGTATTATCCTCTTTTCTTTGATATGCAAATACACACTTTTTGAACAAAGACTTGAAGTCCGGTTCCGATGATGATGATGATGATGCCATACTGTTGTATCTTCTATTGACGTTTCTCTTGAAGACAGGACCAATACAATTGAATAAGGCTCTTCTCATTAATAAACAAAGAAAAGGAAAACAGTGGCAAAGGGGATTCCCTACTTTAAATAATAACGTCAATTTTTCGGTTTTTTGGACTTGTCGATAATTACGTAATATTCGGTGGATATATTTCCTAAGTGGGTAATTGGCATGGTAACAGATTGCGCCAATTGGCGGAATTCAATCAACAATCAACTAAGACCGTAAATTATCATTCAGATATCAACTGTAAAGAGTCAACTACAACCATTCATCATCATAAACATCATGGATTAAATCTATATCAAAAAGAAATGTAGTTTGACAAACCCCAAACATCTAAAAAGTAATAATTAAAGATGCACTAATTGGTGATTCATCAATCATGATCCAATCAATTCTTTGAAAAACTCTTTAGCGTATCGTATCAAAATTAGCAAAGAAGTAAGAAAAAGAATCAGAAAGGCTTGTTCTTCTCCATCTCAGAACCCATAAATCCATTGATGCAAAAAGAAGTTGGGGCAGAACAGGAGTGTAATTATATAAGAAATTAATGTGTTGTTTTATAGAAGGAATAAAACAGAAATCATAGGATGAAGATATCCTTATCCATCGATGCTCGGATCTCAGTTATTCCTCCAAAATAGTCATATCAGTTAAGATCTTATCAAGACCTAAAATGAAACACATAAATACCAACGACATTATAAGAAAGGTAAAAATAAAAAAAAATGAGAGAAAATTTTTTTATTGTTTTTTCTTCTGGTCTTTAAAACATCGCAGCACGTGATCACCGATTATGTAATTTGCTGACTGGATTGGATTCTCCGCGAATGCGTTTGTTGTTTTCGATGTCTTTTTAGGAAATTCGAATTAGGGCAAAATTATCAGGTTTTCTATTGTGAGATAGATCAGCTCTTTATAAATTGGAGTTGCTTCTTTTCAAAATTGTCATATTGGTCATTGAGTCATTTTCCCCAAATCTCTTTCAGGTTATTTTCCTTTCTTCCTCCTGGTTCATCTGAGGTTGTCCTTTTGGTGAGTTTAATCGATTGAGAAGAATGACTTCTTTGTTCAACAATGAAGTATTGGAGAAATCAATCAGCTTCAAGAATATTGCTTTGCAATTGCTATATCTATCAAAGGTATTGGTTGGGGTAGCTATATTGGCCATAAGGAATGTTTGTCGGTTCTTGTATAACTCCATTCTGATCACATCGTTGCATTTGACGTTGAATGTGATGTATTACATATTGGTTATTGTTAGATTTATAGTTGGTTTGATCTTCGATCCTTTCAATTTGATCATTAAAATCATTGACTATAACACTAGACAATTCTTGAACTTTTGGCTTAGACTTTTATTCAACATCAATAGAATTGAGGATATAATTACTGTTGAATATGGGTTGATTCATTTCAAAATCTTTGTTGAATGGGTTAGATTTATTAATGTGATGTTCATTACCAGTTTTATCTTGGGTATTTTGACATATTTGATATTTGTTAGAACCATCTATTGGATGACCACGATTGGTAAAAGTGATCGTCAAAAGGGATCAAGTTCAACTTATACCAAGAACCTTGACAGACACTCATATTTGGGGAATTTTGGGATTGTTGATCAAGATGGGAAAAAAAACTCGTCTTTGCTGAATGAGTATATCTTTGAGCAGAGAAAACAACAGCAAGAAACAGAGGAAGGACATCTGAGTGGGGATACAGAGAATGTTGAGGGAACACCAGCTCATGATTTGGATGTATCATCAACAGCTTCCTACAATACCTTGACAGAAGGTGGAAACAGACAGAATCATGATATCTTCCCAACAGAGGAGGAGGAAGAAGAGATTTATAACTTTGAGACATTGAATTCATTATCCACCTCTTCCAGTTTCACAGCGACCCCATATAAAGAACAACAACAATACTCACATACTAATACTCCTTCGACTTCCACATCATCACCATTGACGAAAGCTTTCAGATCAAGGGTCTCGTCGCTGAACACAAACGATACAATGCGTTCCAACGGACCCTCCATATCACCAAGCTCCACTCTCAACTCTAGCATCTTTAGCACTGTGGGAATCACAGCGTCTACAACAATCTCCAGTGCGACCACCAACTTTAATGACAACGATGTTGACGCTGGATCGATAAGAAACAAACCAATCACCACTATTGAGGAAGACGAGGAAGAGGCTTAAAATATAGCTTCCTGCCACGTGATAAAAGTCAATTACACACGATCACATCTGCCATACAAAAGACTAAAGGGCTTTGAACATAAATATTGATGATGCAATGATGACTAGCACTTGAAAATAATATCAATACCATTGCTATATAAGTAACGAATTTTACGAATACTACGACAAAAATACCTCTAAAGCGTGAATGCCATTATAGACGAATTTCTCATGATTAATCGGTACAGTCTGGACGGTTGACGATTATTAAGCTTTTACAAACCAAATATAAAGATTTCATATATTACCACGGTATAAACTGAAAAGTCAATATCTTGTCTCTCAATAAAGTTTGGACCCCACGTACGTAGTACTTAGGACTTACTAGTGATCCTAGTCACCTAGTAATCACGAAAAACGCTCTTATCATAAATAGGCCCCGATCTTTAACATAGCAGCCAGCAGAACGCTACAGTCTTAGTTGTACGTCTAGCAACTTACTAGTTCTACTACTTGATACAGTATGGGGGCCACTAGTAAACTATACCAGTGACAACTGACAAGTAACTTATTTACTCCCTTCAGACTACGGGACTGGACAAAAGGTCTCAGACAAGCGGCTTTGACAGACAGGACGGGGAATGGGGAATTTTTATGGGGGAGCTTTGTGCCAACTGCCATGCGCCAAGTATCCCACTGTCCAAAGTTCAATCTCCATAATACTATACGGAGCGATGTCCCTACTCCCTAGTCCCTACTGATCCCTATTCCCTACTCCATACTCTGTGGTCTGTGACTCTGTACCGGTGAGTATGACTGATGTTTCATGCTTCAATACACTTGAACGACTAACTTGGTGAGTACCAAATGCCGAATATATATACCAATTGTCAATCGGAGATTCGGATATGTTGGTGTTGGTTGATTAGGGGTCAGTAGAAGTTACTCACTAGTTACTACTCAAGGGAATCTCCGAGGATTCTGTACTATTATCAGAAAACTGGGGTTTGTTCAATGGATTTGTGGCCTTTGTTGAATTCAGTTGAACAGCTACTTGACAGGCTCGTGCACAATGCACAATGCACAATGCACAATGCACAATACACAATACACAACGCACACGCCACACTGAATTTTAGTTTTTGCGTGATAATTTTTCCGCTAAATCAAGGTATCAAAGTATCAAGTATCAAGGTTTGTCGTTCGTCGGTCTGGACTTTGTACTCTGTACTGCAGTTTCTTCTGCACTAGTGTGTGTCTACTCTAATTGTTAAGCTTGTAGTTGTGAAACTATGATTTGGGAGACAATTATAACAAGTGATAATTTCAGCGCCTATAGAATATTAATGTGGTTTTAGAAACCACTGGAACGTACTTTTCCCTGAAGTACCAGGCCGCTTACTAACCTCAATACAATTGTAATTAGATGAATTGTTTTCAGGTCCCCGTCAGCAATACTAGGCAGATTATTGATCATATATAGGTGAATCATGAACTTCAATTGATGCCCGCAATTGTAGGGTAATAGAATGCGATCATAGCTGAATAGATAAGATCAAGTGAGATAAAATAGTGTGACCACAAGGTTGGATTATAGCTTGTCTTTATAGTACAGAAGTCATGTAACAGGGAAATGGAACATTAATATCGTTATATTGACTTATTAATCTGCCCGTCACTATATAATTTTAACTCTATTACGATAGGCGCTGATATAACTACACGAAGAACTACTAAGTGTGCCGCACTGCATGCAATTCGCTAATCTAGCTGACTAACGTCCAGTCAACGACGACGTCTTATAACTTATATTCGTCTACTAGTAGTGGCCGTTTTATAGCTGCAAAATCATGACTAGCGTGTATACACGCTACTACTAGTTCTTGCGATATATCATACTTTTGAGCTATCGTGCAAGAGTACTTTCAAGAAAATTCAAATAAACAAAATGTCAGTTTATCAGCGTGGTGAAATGCGTCTATTTGATTCAAAACTAAATAAACGAAATTTTTGTTGGGAGTGTCGATTAGGCCCTGGCTGATCTAATTTACCGATTAATTGAATCATATTGATTTAACCAAAATTCACCCTAGAGGTGAACGGGTCGAGGCTCAAGATCTTTGTGATAGGTGAGTTGTAACATAGAGTAATTAATCAGATCTACTGTTTCTCCATCATATTGAAAGCTTATGGTAGTTTTACGGTGTAGTTTGTTCACTATGTCTAACTCGTTATAGCTTAAATACGAAGCCCTTTGTCAGATAGTCAATCAGCTGATAGACAACCGAACATCGTCACGAGATTAGGACTCATGTCTCATGTCAAGACTTAAGAGGTCAGGCTGCATGATTCCGATTGTTTGGTTGTTAATTTTTTTGGCGGATTTGGTTAGTCAAGTTGCTCATTTTCAGGGGGAAGGGGGGAAGGGAGGGAAAATTATGCGAGATGATGCACTTTTAAATCTAAGCTTCCACTGACTACGTTTTTCAATTATAGATTTGAAAAAAAAAAAAAGACTAAATTTCTCAATCAGTTAACGATAATTTTTAAAGTTGAAAGTTCAAAAGATAAATAAAAAGTGAATGGAATCTCTTTTTATTTTCTTTCGTTCTTCTTTAAAAAGGATGTTAATATATTAAGGAAAGAGCGGCTAATTATGTATCATCTATATAACAACAACAATTTGCACAATTTTTATATAAATACGGAGTTCCACCATTATCAATATCACCAATCACAACAACAACAAAAACAGCATTATCAGTCTGTCGACCCACATTTTCAACAACCACCACAATCACAATTACAACCAGTTCATCCACAACCACCAAAAATAACAACATTCAATTATTATCAGACACCTTCTAGCTCGAGATCCTCAAATATCCATTCTTTACCTTGGCTTGATCCATTCTTCAATTACAACCATGTTGATCATCAATATAACTATAGTGACAATCAGATATGTGCAAAAAGGATAAAGCTTCCTTCGATCAGTGACATCAAGTTAAAATCAGGCGATGCAACTGCAATTGCAGCTCCACTACCGATTTATCACTATTATCAGACTCCAATACACCAGCAGATACAATCCAATCATCCTCCTCCTGCTCCTGCTACTCCGCACGATCATTGTCAGCCATCTTCTTCCTCTCCTTCATTGGCCATATCAACAGTGGCATCAAACATCAAGAGGACAATTCACGTTGGGGATATCAGTCATAAGCAGCAGCAGCAACAGCAGCAACAAAAGGTGGTTAAGAAACTAGTAAAGAAAAAACTACAGCACAAGACAATTCATCCAGTTGATGATGAAACAACCAAAGCATTATTTTTCCCAAAGTTTCAAATCAATGAAGATTTTATCATCAAACATTTGAAAAGAGATTATATTTGGGATAAAGATGGGTTTCTCTCCAAGTATGGTCTAGATGAATCATTTGTTCATAAGGACTTCAATGAAATCATGATTGATGAATTGGAATTAGTCAGATGGAAGGCAATTGAATTCTTCTTGGATTATTTAAAGTTGAATGATATTAGAAAAAGAGATAATCATGATGATGAAATTGATAAGAAAGATGAAGGATCAGTAGATCATGTTGATGCAATTGATTTGAGGAATGTTTTTGAAATTGTTATTGAGTTTGAATTATTGAAACCGTCACATCAAGAATCAAATTCGATCGGACTAGAATTTTTTAAGACTTTACAAAATTCAAAGATCGAACAACAACTTCGTTATAACCTTAAGATTCAACTTAAAGTTTTGAAACCAAGTGATTCAAAACTTGACAAGCTTACAATTCTGGAAACGTTAAGATTGAATCTTTGGGAATTCTTGATAAACTTTAATGATGAGATAAACATTAAGACAGGTAAAAAAAAAAGAAGACTAAACATCAAACCAAAATGGGGACTTGGTTATAAAGATGAATTATCCATCCTAGACATGAAAGTTCAAATCAAGTAGAGACAATAAATTTTGTTAAAGAGAAATCAAAGAGATTATAAACAATCAAGAGAGCAAAAAAAAAAAGAATATAGAAGATATTTCTATATGATTCTTTAGCTAATGATTACGACATAATCGACCTAATGCGCTATATTTAATTATTGAATCTTCTGTAGGGTAAAACAATGCCATAAAGTTAAGGGAGTTACGGGTTCAAGTTATATAAAGAAACTCAAATGGTAACCAAATTCATTATAAACTGATCAAGAAGAACACTATACTAACTAATAAAAAAACTCATGAAAGGTGGGATGTCTTCACTTCAATAGCTGCATGATCCTTGATTGATGATGAATCAAACTCGGTCAATTTTTCTGAGATACTGATGTCATCAGCACTTAATTCATATTCAGCTTCATCAGGAGTTTTATCATTAATAAAAGCAGTTCCATTCTTTTTTTCCCTCTCATGAAGATAAACAATCAATAAAAACGTAATAAAAGTTAGAACAGATAATCCAATACAAACTGGCCATCCAATATTCCATTCTGGTTGAGCTCTATGAGGATTCTTAGCCGTTGTTGGGAATAAAGCTAAAGCCAACCAAACATAAACAAATTGTGAAACTGCCATCATTGAACTTAAAACTATTGCTTTTTGTTCAGTATCTTCTCTAAGGACAATATTTGCATATGCATAAGATATAGGTGATGTCAACAATACAAAATATGATATGTAAAAAGCAAAGAAAACTGCACCATTAGGAACATCATAAACCGTCATGATTATACTTGCAATCAAGATTCCTGAACAACCAACACCAAACAAGACCCATAATGGCAACACAGCACCAAGAGCAGTTCCAACAAACGATACAACAACTCCAACAGCATTTTGACCAGTTGGATATGTGTTTATTTGAGAAACAGTATAACCTTTAGCTTTTAACCAAAGACCAAAATAATAAATTGGAGTCCAAATTATACCTTGTAACGTATAATTCCCAACAAATAACCAAAATTTCCAACTTTTAAAAGTTCTTTTAAAAGCATCAAGATTGAAATTTGAAGATTGTTTTAGATCAAATCTTTTCAACCTTTTATGAACTAATTCATATTGTTTATCAGTTAAAAACCAAGGTTTACCAGATTCTGGAATCCCTGGGAACACAGCAAATCCTAAAATTGCCAAAGGAACAGTAATGATTCCATCAATTATAAATAACCATTGCCATCCTTTATAACCATTCACACCTTGTAAATTTTTATAAGCTGCAGCTTGTAAATAACCAGAAAACATATTTCCAGCACTTAATGATAAAAACCAAGCTCCTGATCTAGCAAATAATTCAGCAGGATTATTCTTATATGGTTCACCACCATACCATTTACCTAGAATAAAATGAACACCTGCAAAAGTTGGAGCTTCAGTTAAACCAATCAAGAATCTTAAAGCGTATAATTGTTCAACGGTTTTAATTCTGCATTGAACTAATGTTATAACACCATAAACGATTTCCAATGAAGGTAAGACATATTTAGAAATTTTTGGTCTTGATAATAGAATCAAACCAGGGACTTGACCAACAACGTATCCCATTATATAAACGATATTAATCCAATTCAATTGATTGGCATACATGTCTAAATCTTCTCTCATTCCTGAATTATAAGCATTTCTTACATTTGCACTATCAAGACTTTTTGCAAAATATGAAACTGAAGCAAATACTAAGATTGAAAGATCTAATTTGAATAAAAGTTTACGTTCTTCAAGATCATAATTCTTTGGATACCAAATAAACATTGATCTAAAAGCCTCAACGAATTTGTTTCTCTTTATTGTATGATTAATCTGAAGATCATCACCACGTTCCAGATTAATGTTGATTGAATTATCTGTGCCCATTATGTTTTTATTCGTATTGTCATTATTTCTTTGGTGATATTGTTTGATGTGAGGCTAACGTACAGATACTTATATATTATCAACACTGTCTCTTCAATCAATCAATTTAATCAACAACAATGCATCCATCGGCGTATGGATTATGGAAAGTGTCCACAATTGATGAATCACAGTTGGTCAATCGGATCGGCTGGAAAGACAGTGTTGATTATTTTAATTACTCGTAACAGTTTTTCTTTTTTCATGAGGGTCTTTCTCTTTTAATTTTGGCGTTGTTGTTTGTTCAAGTGGAGATAAAACAATGGCTTTTTTTTTTTGTTGATGATAGCGCTTATTTTTCTTGCAGTGTTTAATTTAACTTTGATGCCACCACCTTTTTTTTTTTTTTTTTGATTGATTCGTTGTTTGATTCGTTATTGATTGATGGAATGTGATCATTTGTTAGTTTGGTTGACTGGAGCTGGAGCTGGAATAGGAAGCCGGAGTGAAATAGTTGCAGTTGCTTTTACAGTTGGTCAAAGAGACGTTGGTGAGATGAGATGAGATGAGATGAGATGTGATGAGATGTGATGTGATAATGGTGTGGGTTCCCATGTTCCCATGATGAAATCTTTCCTTTAGCCTTATTACTGCTTATATCTGAATAATGACAAGTAAAGACTTCAACATCAAGAGAATAGCCATCATCGGTGGTGGATTCTCGGGTCTTTCAACTCTTAATGATTTGCTTCATACAGATTCTTCTGGTCATTCCACTTTAAGTTCCAAGATCAAACCTTCAACACCAGCATTCAGTCATGTTGAATTGTTTGAAGAGAACAGTAGCATTGGAGGTGCTTGGAATTTCACTTCTTCAACAGATCCAGGTCTTCCATATCAAGAGATTCTTGAAAATAAAGATTACTCTGATCCTTCAAACATCATAGTATATGATGATGATGGACAGAAAGAATTAAAATGGAACCATAGTGGAGTCTATGAGAATTTATACACAAATATCTCTCAAAAATTCATGACTTTAAGTTCATTGCCCATCAAATCTTATCCAAATCGTGAATTCAGTCCATTTCTTACACATAAAGAAGTATTGAGAGTTTTATATGATTTGGTTGAAACTTATGATTTGAAAACTTATATCAATTTGAACACTTCTGTCCAAAATATTATCAAGACATCATCAGATGAATATCAACTAACAATCAAATCATATGATCCAATCACAAAAAAAACTTCCAGGATAGTGAAAACTTTTGATGCAATTGTCATTGCAACTGGGAGATTTCAATACCCACATATACCCACAATACCAAACCTACCAGCTTTTAATGCTATTCATCCTGGTATCATCTTACATTCAAAAAGTTTCCGTAATGGTAATAATTATATTGGTAAGAAAGTTCTTGTTGTTGGTGCTAGTGTTAGTAGTTTAGGGATTGTTCAATATTTATTGGGGAAAGCTAAAGAGATTCATCTTTCAAGAAGAAAGATTGTTCAAGTGGATGATTCAAGTCTAAGAAGTTGGTATAATGAAGCTTTTGAATCTACTGGTGTTATTCATCATGGCGAGATTGTTAAGTTCCATCATTTGACTAATGAAGTTGAATTTAAAGATGGTAATAGAATCTCAGAATTTGATGCTATCATTTTTGCAACTGGATTTCATATTCATTTCCCATTCTTGAAAGAATCTATAAAGATTGATGATAAAATTGTCAAGATTAAGAAATCAAATGGTGAACAAAGAGGTTATATTAAGAATTTATTTGAATATATTTTCACCATTAATGAACCAACAATTGCACATGTTGGATTGACTCATAGTGGATTCTCCATTCATTTTATCGAATCACAAGGAGTTGCAATTGCTGGAGTTTGGTCAAATACCAAAAATTTACCAAATGTTGATGATCAAAGAAAATGGTTTGAAAATAGAGTGAAAGAATACAATGGTAGGAAATTACTTCATCATTATGATCTTGATGAATCAAAATTGATTATTGATCATTTAAATAAAACGTATGGACCTATTGATAGACCAAATGTTGTTGAAAGAGTTAACGTTGAAGAATTCGAAAAGGATAAAGAGAAATTGGCTTTGATTTTTGATAAATTTGTCAAAGGAATCATTGATGAGAATTACGTTTTGTTACATGATTGCTCTGGTTTATATCTTTGATTAAGTATACACTGTTGATATATACAGCTATTACTTTTTGTTTTTATATGCTTTCACATGTTGATCAATCTCATCTTGTGATAAATTTTCTGTCCATCTTAGTTTATAAGCAGGATGATCCTCTTTTAAGTAAGTTTGTCCTTTGATACCAAAGACATTCTCTCTATATGTTCCATTCTTAACTGTATATTCTTTTTGAAAGATACCTTTTTTTTGTAATTCAGGAACTAATAATTCAACAATATCTTTAACACTCCCAGGGAATTCTGAAACACCAAAATTGAACCCATCAACGTCATATTCTCTAACCCATCTTTCAATTTCATCTGCAACTTCTTCAGGAGATCCAACCAAATTCCCAATACGACTTCTATATGAATTCAATATATCTCTCTTTGTTGGTCTTTTTGCTCTATTGATTACATTTTCAGTGATTGTTCTTAGACCATTAGTTCCATTAAATGTAACTTCATCATCTAATTCATATTTACTTAAATCCATTCCTGAAATCCCACCCCATGCAACTTCTGATGCTTCTGGTATTGCATATGATTTCAACTTTGTAGCTTTGTCTAAAGCCTCTTGATGAGTTTTCCCAATAATTGGATTAGCACCCGCAAGAAACTTTAATGAATTTGGATCTCTGTTATAGACTTCTTTGGCTAATCTTCTGATTTCTTTAATGTCTTTAGCCATTGCTTCTGGGACTCTACCATCAACAAATAAAACCTCAGCATGTTTAGCAGCGAATAATTTCCCATTTTTAGAAGAACCAGCTTGAATAATCACAGGAAATCTTTGAGGTGATGGTTCAGTTATAGCAGGACCTGGAACATTGAAATATTTACCAACGTGATTAATCTCTCTTACTCTTTCTGGATCTGCAAATATTCCATTTTCTTTATCATGAACCAATGAATCATCTCTCCATGATGATAATAACAATTGATACACGATATTCAAATACTCTTCACTCTTTTCATATCGTTCATCATGTTCAGGTAAAGGTGCACCATTCAATAATTGTCTACCAACACTCTCCAAATAGCTAGCAACAACATTCCAACCGACTCTACCATTTGTGAAATGATCCAATGTAGCCAATCTTCTGGCTAGTAGATATGGATGCTCACTAACTGTACTGAAAGTGATACCAAACCCAATAGAATGGGTCTTTAAAGCCATAGCGGTAACAGCAGCACTTGGATCAACCCTTGGAGAATAGACACCAGTTTTTACTGGAGGTTTATAGTTGAAAGGACCTTTGTAAGCATCAAAGAAGGTTAGATGATCCGCAATGAAGATGGCATGGAGCTTCCCACTCTCTGCAATCTCAGCCAACTCGACCCATGGATCAAGGCTGTTTGTGAAGTCTCTTGAATTGTCCTCAGGGTTTCTCCAAACAGCAGGGGAACCAGGAATGAGGACATTGAGCACCAATTGACGTTTTTCCAACTGTTTTGCAAGTTTTTGTTTCTTTGCTGGTTGACTGGCGGCTGTCATTTGTTTTGTTTGTTTGTCATTAAAACAGTTGAGGCGCCGATATTTCTTCCTGCTTTCTTATAAGGATTGATCATTTTTTACAGTGTGGATAGTACACAAGAGCAAGTAGATTGAAAGGTGATAAGTTGTTGTTGTTGTTGTTGTTGTTCTTCTTGTTCCGATCCGAATGTCGTACAGTCTGTTAGATATTGTTTGTTGATGATAGTTGATGATACGTCGCCACTGCTGGGACAAGTGTGGAGTCAGTTCTTTGGAGTGGCTTCATGTTGACTGATCGCTCATAGTTATCAATCTCTGCTTGTTTCGACTAAATGGGACATAGGACGTTGAATGTGTGGTGGGTAGTGTTTCCTGTGGGATCTATCATCACGCTATCTGGTGGGAAAGTTCAGTGCTCTCCGACCTACGTCGTTACTCGTTACCCAGCTGCTCCATCAGTCATAAATACTTCAATAGCTTCCTCATGGCTAATACGCTATTCCATACGAAGCAAATACACATCATCATGACAGTGACAAAGAAGCAGAAGCTGAACGTCAAAAAGAAGACTCTTATAATTAATGCCTTCACAAATGGCTCTGCCATGAACTGGACACATCCAGATGATAGATCCGCAGAACTAGGACATAGCATCGATGCTTGGATAGAATATGCCAAATTAGCTGAACGTGGGAAACTCAACTCTTTATTCATTGCTGATCATTTGGCTCTATTCGATACTTGGAATGGTCCTAATAACTTCAAAGAACCAGCTAGACTTGGTGTGAATATCGCCAGGATCGAACCAGGTTCAATTATCAGTGCTCTTGCTACACATACAAATACTATTGGATTTGGTGTCACTTTTAGTACTGTCAGTGAACATCCATACTTGTTTGCGAAAAGAATCGCTACTCTGGATAACTTATCAAAGGGAAGATTGGGCTGGAATATAGTTTCTAGTTATCTTCCTGGTGTTGGGAGACAATTGCTTGATGGGAAACTTCCTGATCATGATGAGAGGTATGATAAGACTCAAGAATATCTTGATGTTGTTTATGATTTGTTGTTGTCTTCATGGAGGGATGATGCCTTGATTCAAGATAAGCAAAGACAGGTGTTTGTTGATCCTGAGAGAATAAGAGAGGTTAATCATGAAGGAAAATACTTTAATGTTCCAGGTCCTGCTATTACACAACCATCATCTCAAAGAATCCCAGTGATTTTACAAGCTGGAACATCTTCAAAAGGGAAACTATTCGCTGCTGAGAATGCAGAAATTGTCTTTGTCGATGCTCATGATCCTACAAAAGTTGGAAAGAGTATTTCTGAGATCAAGAAATTGGCCAAAGAGAGATTTTCAAGAGATCCAAACAATATTAAATTCGTTGTTCCTGCTAATTTCATCATTGGTAAGACCCATGAAGAAGCCATAGCAAAACTTGCAGAATATGAGAAATACAAAAGACCTGAATATCCAGAAGTAGTTTTCAGTGCTGTTTCAGGAATTGATCTTAGTAAATTTGGACCTGATGATATAGTTAAAAGTACTGATCAATCAAGTGGGATTCATTCAATCACTGAGAGCGCATTGAATAAAAATCAAAAACAAAACACAAAGAAAGAGGTTTTAAAAGGTGCAGATCAAAATGGATTCTTTGGTAAACCATTTGTTGGATCAGTCATTGAGGTAGTTGATGAAATTGAAAGATGGATTGATGAATATGATGTTGATGGGTTCAATTTTGGTCTTGGTGGGATATGGCCTTCTAATATAATTGATGTTGTTGATTTGTTGGTGCCAGAATTACAAAAAAGAGGATTGTTCTGGAAGGATTATCCTGTTCCTGGTGGAACTTTTAGAGAGAATGTATTTGGTGTTGAAGGTCAAACGTTTTTGAGTGAGGATCATCCAGCTTATGGCTTAAGATGGCAGGCTGATGTGCCGTTGGATGAGTTTGAAAGAAATTTGAAGCTTCATAGTAAGAATCGAACCAAGTTCAGAGAATTGAGTACTGATAGGAGCGTATAGTGAGAATACAAGTTGTAATGCTGTTGTAAAGTCTGAACGTTGTAGTCACCTCCTCAGTTTGTGTATAGCTGGAAAATTATACCGATTATATGGGTTCATTTAGCCGGGATAAAGATGAAAAAAGTGTGGATGAGGTCCACACTTTACGGATGAGGTCAAAGAAGCTGATCTATACTTTCTCTTTCTCAACCGATCCAATATTGTCCAATATTGGGCACCTCATCTCATCTCAGTCAAAGATGTCTTTGAGATCGCTTGAATGTTCAAAGGAGATACCCCATCAACAAGCACTAAGGAAATGACAATAGAGTCAATAGCCATAATAGGAGCAGGTCCCTCTGGACTCACATCACTTTATGAACTGCTTCATACCTCCAAAACAGGCAACTCAACAGTTGGTTCTACCCTCCCTCAAGATCCAAAATTCAAGCGAATTACCGTTTTTGAACAACAAGCTTCACTTGGTGGTATATGGAATACATCACTCGATCAAACTGATCCTTCTGTTCCCAATGATGAGGTTCTAAAAAGTGGGAAATATAATGATCCATATCAGTTAAAACCACCAAAACCAATACCAGATTTTCAAAATGATAGCTGTATCACTATTGAGACAATACAAGACAAGTATGAACAATGGTCACGATCAGCAATCTATGAAAACTTATATACAAACATACCAAACAGATTAATGCGTTTTTCATATACCCAACAATATAACAATATTAATGAGAATCTTGATCCATTTTTAACACATCATCAAGTTAAGGAATTTTTACAAGAATTTGCAAAAAAAGAAGATCTTATAAAATATATCAGATTCAATACAGAAGTTGAATCAATCAAATTTGATCATCATACTGACAAATGGAATGTCATTTCAAGGACAATTGATCTCATTTCCAAAAAAGACACTTGGAATAAAGAACAATACGATGGTATCATTGTTGCTGGTGGTCGTCTTAATGTCCCATATTTCCCTTTAATCAATGGTCTATCTGAATATATCCTCAAGTATCCC
The DNA here is from genome assembly GCA_030581995.1 of Wickerhamomyces sp. NRRL YB-2243. NCBI lineage: Eukaryota > Fungi > Ascomycota > Saccharomycetes > Phaffomycetales > Wickerhamomycetaceae > Wickerhamomyces > Wickerhamomyces sp. NRRL YB-2243. The sequence continues at coordinate 117,762 of JAKTWL010000019.1, forward strand.
AACGTGGTAAGTCATTCCAAAGCATTTAGAAAATCTGATGAGTTTAAAGACAAGACAGTTTTGATCATTGGTGGGAGTGTGAGTAGTGTTGATCTTATTCAATATCTGTTTCCTAAAGTGAAGAAACTTTTTGTTTCAAGACGTACAGAGAAGGCAGTGTATGAATGGATGGAGAGGGCCATAACTTCAGAAGGTATAATTACCAAACCACAAATCAGAAAATTCAATGATTTGGATGGCACAATCGAATTTATTGATGGGTCCAAGATTGATAAACCTGATTTTGTTATCTTAGCAACAGGTTATCATTTCCATTTCCCATTCTTAGAAGAAGGTATTGTTAATTTAAGTTCATCAATTATTCATCCATCAAACGCACCAAGAGTTCAAGATTTATACCTTCATGTTTTCCATAATTATAATCCATCATTAGCATTTGTTGGTATACCTGCAGTTGCAACAGTATGGCATGGTTTTGAAGCAGAAGCAGCAGCTATAGCTGGTGTATGGTCAGGAGCATCAAGTTTGCCCAATGTTGAAGACAGATTGCTTTGGGGTAGTGATAGATTGGCACAAACTGGAGATTCTAGTAAGTTTCAAGTTTACTATAATGAGATTGTGAGATCAGGACTCCTTGATAAATTGATTGATCTAAGTCCAATTGGAAGACAACATCCTCTCGATCTTGATAAAGATGCGATTCCTGAACTGATTGAAGCTCAAAAGACTTCAGAAAGGATATTTTATGAGTTGAAAGAAGGAAGAACTAAGCTTTTCAATTGATTGAAAATTTTATCATTGGTTTTTACCATATATAATTTTTAATAGATACTTACCATTCATCAGGTAGGGTAAAAACATGAGCAGTGGTTTGGTATCAAAACACGTGACTAACGCGTCGCCAAGTTTTTTTTTTTTTTTTGTTTGTTTGTTTACATTTTTTGTTGGTGTAGACGGGAGGAGGGTTTTAGCGGAAGGCGGCAGGTTGCGAGGGCGTTTCCCCGTTGGCTAGTTTGCCGCCCGAAGGGTTGAGTTGATGGTGGTCAAGGCAGGCCAGGCGGGACAGGCGGGAGGTGCCGGGAGTGGAAAACAAAGCCGGAAAAGCGGGTGGAGTGGGCAGCAGCAGCAGACCAGTAGCAGGCAGCCCAAATTTGAAAAATCTTAAAAAAACATTAGCGCTGATTCCCTTTCGCACTTTCAAAGGAGGCCCCCTAATTTTCAACAATTTCCTCACCCAACTTTCACCACCATCCACCAACCATCACCAACCTCCTCTGCCTAACAACAACAACAAAAACAATGTCCCAGCAAGTAAAAGTCGCTAAAGACTCTCTGGTCTCCTCCCTCTACGAACTCTCAAAAGCAGCCAATGAGGCCTCCTCTGCAGTTGTCGACTTCTACAACTCAATCCAAACTGACGAAGATCAAGCTCAAGTGTTTATAAAACTAGCTGAATCATTAAAACTATTGACAAACAAATCAACAAACGTCTCTAATGAAGCAAACAACATCATCGGTTCAATAGTTACCGTTGATGGTGTCAAACAACCAGTCAAGAGGAAAGTCGAGAGGGATCCAAACGCTCCAAAGAAGCCTTTAACTGTTTTTTTCGCTTATTCTGCGTATTTAAGACAAACATTAAAAGAAGAACGTGAAGAGAAAGGTTTAAGTCCATTATCCTCCACTGAGATTACTCAAGAAATTTCCAAAAAATGGAACGAATTGAGTGAAGAAGAGAAAGACTTGTGGAAGGCTGCATACGTTGAAGAATTGGAGAAATATCATGCTGTTAAAGAGAAATATTTGGAAGCAAAAAAAAATGGTGAAGATGTCACCGTTGTTGGTGCCAATCCAGCTCCAGTTCCAATCCCAGCTTATTTAACCAAGAGAAAATTGGAAAATTCGAGTTCATCTGACAAAAAGGAGAAGAAGAAGAAGAGTAAAAAGAGAAAATCCACTCTTGAAGGTGATGTCTCTATTGCTTAAAGCCCTTTTTCCTTCTTTTAATATCCTGCGTTTTGTTTATTCTTTTTTTTTTGTTTGGCCCTGTGTATTTTTATATGATTTTTTCCCTCTTGTACTCTATATAAAAAGTGTGTGCTTGATAAAGTAATATTCGCGGTATTGTATACTACCACTAATATTTACATAATACATTAGGTAATCATCGATGACATAAGCAATTCCTAAATTTTTTGCCCATCATGAAAAATTGCAAAAAAATGGAAAAAGTGAAGGGAAAAGCCTGGGAAAACTTCAAGCAGAGGAGGATACAGAAACAAGTTGAAAATGTACAGGTCTCTAAGACACTTCTCCTCATCAAGACTGTCGTCACAATTGGCCCTTGAACCAAAAAAATGGTTAGGTCTGGAACCGGAAGAGATTTTGAGACTCTCTAAAACAAGAAGATTTTTATTAGGTGGGAAGTTCAAGCATGATGAAGACGAATTAAAGGCTTTAATCTCAACTTCTAAACATACTGGTGTCTCGGTGAACAATATCAAGACGCTGTATTATAAAGGTGAACAAGGGTTCCATGAGATTAATAACTTAAAATTTGAGGATGATCATACACCAAAACCTTTCCAATTCGATGAATATCCTGAAGCTGCACAAGAAATCATAAGAGAGCATAGAAATCAAAGAGAATATAATAGAATTGCCGCTTATGAGATGCCACATTTAGCTAAATATCGTCAAGAATATATCCCACCTTCAAAATCTGAGAAACCAGTTGTTTACAAATACACTAATTACATTGGTGAAGAGGATTATGAAGCTAATAGAAAAGTTTCAATGATTGTTAAAGTTGCAGATTTAAAACTTGGTGAAAAAGAGGCACATAAATTTAAAATATTGTGTGGGACAAGATATGATTACACAAAGGATGAATTTAAAATGTCAACTGATAGATTCGCAGAATCTTTACAAAACACAAGATATCTATCGGATGTTTTAAATTCATTAATTAAAGAATCTAAAGATTTATCTAAAGATGATTTTACTGATGTTGCATTAGATACAAGACACGTTCAAGCAAGATTGAAAAAAAGTAAATATAGAAAATTGAACAAATTGAATTTACCATATCCAAAAAGTTGGAGAAATCAACAAGATTATGTTGAGCCAAAGAAAGGTGTGTTAGACTATGTTAAAGAGTTGGAACTTAAAAGAACTGAAGAATCGCTGAAGTTATGAATTTATGTGAGGATTAAGAATCAGCTTGTATATAATGAATTGATTGTGGTCCATGATGACTATTATATAACCCAGATCCATAACTAAAACAGTAGCAGCATAAACCCAAACACTTGAATATAAGTCTGAATAGTTTCTCTTTTACACGACAATACAACTGTGGAAGTGTTCCTTTGCGTTCCGAGGTCATTTAAGGACACATGATTAACCCGTGACTGTTGTTGAATGGTTCCTTTTCCAGTAAGCCGACCACGATGATCCTTGTATCTTTATGAGCAACACTGAGGATGAATTGTGGATTCTCAGTCAACTCTAATTGAATACAGCTGATTGTGAAAATGTAGCAGGTGCCACATTGACGTTATCTCATAGTTAAATCAACAATGTCTGAATCATGGTGTAGGATTAATAGCACATAATCTATTCTACTAATCGTCTCTTACTTCTCGAGATATTGTGCTGAATACATGACATTCCTTGGCTTCTAGTTATACAGCCATCGTGTGCACACTCGATAGTAGCAGACAGGCGCCTGTATTGAATGAATCTGTGGGTAAATCTATATCGTATGAATATATGTCGACTGAACCAATGGATCATATAACAACAGTGTGGTTTTGCACAGGCATCTAGAAAGGTTAGCATTATAGCAGCTGACCGTGATAATGTTACCAAGTCTGAATTTCCAGCAAAGCTCTAAGATGGTCTAGATCCTGTTCTTGTGTATCTATGACTTCTTACGTTTTCATGCCTCTTGGTCAACTGCTTAAAATGTTTCCACGCAAATCAAAGAGAAATACTTGATTCAGATTTGTACAAACTGGGTGGGTTATAATAAGTCTTAATTCTAAATAAATTTGAAGTTTGATCATGTAACTGTGACTCCCAAAATCAATCAGACAATGATTATAAGAGGAAAATAGTTTACTCATATAATGGAGACTCCAGAATTCAAAAGAAGGTGACTTCAACCAAATGGAAAATTATATCTTGATGAGGTCAGATTTCTTCTAGTCTCAATCGAAAACAGGCAGGAGGCACCTTATAAGCGTACAAGTATCCACAGCGAGCTTCTTCGATCAGCGCTCATGATGGGATCATTTTTCGATTAAGTCAAAGTAGCTAGTCAACAATGGAGCTCAATAGTTACGCTATGTGATCATGATATATCCAAAAGCTAGAACTCAAATATTTTTTCTACTGAATTTGAAATTGATTGTATTTGTGTATTAAAGTCCATGAAATAATAGTGTCTCTCTAGGTGTATGGAAACCTGCAGAATAAAACAAAACTATTATTAGCATGTTTGACTTGGATGAGTTTAGGGACGTGATTGAGAGAACAGCTCAACTAATTGAAGAAGAATGTCCAGCTTCAATCTCTTGGAGTTCAAATCATACGTCCCAGCTAACTTCTCGTCATGAAGACGTTAAGTTAAGTACGGTCGTGATCGTAATAAACCCAGCCAACCTCCTGATGAGTACAAAATCCTGAATTACCTATGGTGGTTTACTTTGGACCTGTTGATAGTTACTATGACGACCTTCTATCGCATTAATCGTTATATAATCTGCCATACTTCTTATATAACTTAACACAGAGTTATGTAGTTTGTTCGGTGGTCACACCAGGTTCAATTCAAGATATGGATACACCAACAGGACGCTGGCAAATATGGTCTGGTCTCAGTTTTCAACACAATCTCACATCAAGGAAGAAATTACTCTGGCATCAGGGAATAAGTGTGTGCGATGGGAATATTCATCCATAACAACTAGATAAGTGTGTGTGATGGGAATATTCATTCAGGTTACAAAGAATTTTCGATGACTTTTTTTTTCATCAGATTGTTCCCATCACATGACTTACTACAAACCATCAGAACAGATCTAGGGAAAACCATTTGTAAATCAACTAACCTCAGAGTTATTCACAAGGTTACACATACAATAACGTTCAAGTGTTAATGACCATCATGAGTCAAATGGTTTGGTAGAGAGAAAAATCCGGTCAATTCAGGAATTTATTTACGTTGCTATATATCTCCAGAATATAAAAATTGGCTAGAACTGTTATCCTCTGTAGAATTTTACCTAAATTCATCACCTTCAACATCACTGGCAAACTTTTCACCTTTCCAAGTGGACTATGGTTACAACCCTATCGGTCCAGATGTAATCAATTTTGGCATATCTGATCAACCAAATGAACTTGTCGAAGTTTTCGACATCACTGATTCAACTAGAAAGAACTGGTAATGCTGCTCGTGCTGCTGTTAACGCCACCCACCTCAAAAATCAACGTCTTTTTGATTTAAGACACAAAGGGGTTGAATTCAACGAAGGCGATACAGTTTACATTGATGCTGAACTATTCACAGGAGCTGATCAATCAAACAAATCGTTACCAAGATCCCTCCAAACCAAATTCACTGGTCCTTACAGGATTTTATCGAAAGAATCACCAGTCAATTACAGAATTGAACTCCCCTCATCATCAAAGAGAGACAATTTATTCCATATTTCTCAACTGAAACGTCAAACTTCATTACCTGAGAATTATACTGGGCCTACTCCAACAAAAGGACCAAGCCAAATCTACAAGAAATACAAAGATGGTTCAATCGAAACGGAAGTTTCAAGCATTCTTTCACATTGGAAAAAAGCAAAAGGCTACTTAATGGAAGTGAAATTCACAGATGACACCAAAGGCGTTGTTCGTCTATCAGCTTTGAGAGTCTCTGCTCCAGATCTGGTCAAAGAATATTTGCAACAACATCCAGATATTGTTGTTTCAAAGGGGGGAATGTAATAGTATAGGACACATCCCTCCTAACATCCTCTTTTATTCAAAGAACTTTACACATTACTAAATTCCATTCTATTCTATTCCATCATGTTCCATGTTCACAAGATATATGTCGGGAGACAATGTTTCCAGACTATTCTACGAAGGATACATCATCAACTATAAAAGAGGATGATTCCTCCAATATTATGATCTAAATAGTTATTTTTAATAGACAACGTTTATTGAGCTATTCAACTACCCTAAAAAGGCACTTTCATAGATCTCAATTACTCGCATTAAATCAATTATTCAACAATCCTAATCACTTAAGATTATCTCACAGTATATTTGGTACTTAACACTAAACAAAAACTATTCTCAGTATTAGAAAAAACCCTAATACTTATACCACTAATTATCTCTAGACAATTCATCTCCAGAGACATTAAAGTACACATGCTCTATCTCGGCGTAGATCACCGGTTGTCTTGAGAGACTTAATTGTTGAGCCTGAAGTTTCATTTTGATGATCCTGACAAGCCTGATCTTGATTAATGGTCGTATCGTTAGTAATTATATAAATACTCAGGATATCTCTTGAACTTTTAAGATCAAGACAACAATACATATCAACACAACACAACATACAAGTCATGACTGATAGAGTTAATGAAAAGAATATTGACCATGCTCACGAACATGTCCTCAATCTTCAAGAGGACTTAGAGACTTCAGTTATTGATCTACCAAAGACACACGATAAGGTTTTAACTACGATCCCATTCAAGAAATCATTATAGCTGTTCTTCAGTGTATCATTATATCAAGTTAAAGTCCCTTGTAGAGCTTCCTAAATGATATCATGCAAAAAGAGAGTGATCAGAGACCGCCTTTATATTGGAAAAATTCCGTATATTGAAAAGAACATCCGAACACCACTATTGTTTTTTTTTTTTGGTCGTCGAAGTTTTGACATAAAAACAACGAAAAGAAGTTAAGATTCAACAACAAAACAAGCAGTTCAGCCTCAAAAATCAACTGGAAAGATGGCTCTTCGTGGACAGGGAAGAAGAAGACACAGTAAAGAACCAACATCTGGCAAAAATCCGGGAAAAAAGACTACGAAATCGTCGTTTCCTTCGTTGACGCTGAATGAGATTCTAAATACACTGAATTTAACCTATGATAACCAATTGGGCATCTTAAGTGGTGAATATACCAATACAGTGCCTCCAGTTACAACTTTGGAACAATTAAGGAAGAGTCTTGTGAAACTAAATGATCAATTGGAGATTGTATCTGAGCATGACGCTTTGAGTATATTGGAGATTGAAAGAAGGTTAGAGGAAGATGACGATGACGAAGAAGAAGATGATGATGCGGAAGAAGAGGACGAAGCTGTTATCGATGTTGATGAGGAAGTGGAAGATGATGATCTTGCTGCTGTGCGGGAAAAGAAAATCATTGAAGAGACTCCTGAAGTTGAGGTTGAGTCAATGGTCAAAGATGATGAGGGTGATGTTGTAATGGTTGATGATGTGAGCAAAAAAGATCAAAAAGATGATGAAGAACATGAAAATGATGTTACAATTGTGGAAAGAGTAAAAAGTGAGGCTGAGAAAGACGATGATGACTTGGAGGAAGAAAGAGATGATTTCCAAGATGCAACAGATAAATTAGATGAAAACAAGCTAATATCACCAAAAAAGAGAAAACTCAGTATAGCACAAATTGAAAATGATCCAAGTATAAAGAATCCAAAGTCTGAATTTGTCACATCACAAACATTACCAGCAGCAGCACAAGCATTAGGATTATTTCAAGAAGATGGGTTGAAAGATTATGGTGATGAGTTCCTGAAGAAGAAATATGGGGTTGCTTCGTATCCAAAAAATGACTTGAAATCAAAATTACCAGGTGTCATTCCAGATATCGATTTCTCCAAAAGTAAACCTTCAAATCAAGTTCAATTCACGACATTTCAGAGTTATATCGAGAATTTCTATAGAAATTTTACAGAGGAGGATTTAAAGCTATTGAAGAGTAAGTACGCCATACCTGAAAGCTTGCTGAATGACTCAACCTATGATCCTAATTTGACTCCTTATCTGATCCCAAATCTAGGTCCTTTATACTCAAGTATTTGGAACGAAGAGGAAAACTCAAACAGTTATTCACCACCACCCACTATAATTTCAAAAGATTCAATCATCCCAAAAAATTCATCAGATGACTTGAATGATGATGTTTTGGAGACTGAGAAAGTTTCCTGTGGTCCATTGGTTTCGAGATTGTTATCTGCTATCATGAAAGAGGACAATACAAGTTCAACGAATGGTGCCACAAATGAAGCCAACAATGATGTGGAAGAAGTGGATGATGATCATAAGACTAGTACCACTGCCTTACCTGAACAGCAAGGCTGGAAGGTTTCAAGTGTTCATGCTGATTATACTTCATTAGAAGAAAGATTGAAACGTGAATTGAAATACATTGGAATATTTATGAATCTATCGAATAATAACAATGGGAATATGAGTAATAATGGGAATGGGAATGGTAATGCGAATGGTAATAATGACAAGAATGACAACGATGAAGACGATCAAGAACCTGATTGGTTGAATCCTCAAGATGATGAGGTTTCGGCAGAGTTGAGGAAATTACAAGCGGAATTGAAAACAGTTTCAACAAAGAACAACAAATTTAAAAAAGTTTTACAACCTATAGTGGAGAATCAATTAGCATGGCAAGAATACCTTTCCATTTTGGATGATTTGGATAAACAAGTTGATCAAGCATATCTAAAGAAGATAAGAGTCCCTAAGAACAAGAAAAAATCCAAAAGTGGTCAGTTAAATGCTGCGAATAATCATCTATTGAATTCCCAATCAGCACAACAAATCGCTGCTAATCAAGCTATAAAATCACTATTGGAGAAAAGAACTAGATGGATCACGAAGATTGGGGCATTGTTCGATAAGGATAATGGTGAGACGATGAAGAGATATCCTAAAGAGAGCTTATTTTTGAACTTGAATAATGATCAGACGGAGTTTGATTATGATGAGAACTATTTTGATCATGATGGTGAGGAGTTGGGATTGTCGGAACAGTAAGAGTGGTTCTGTGTCAGTATAAATAGATTAATTTATTGTTCATGCCCAAGTCGTAGGACGTCGCTTATTACAAAAAAAACTTTAAAAACATGAAAATTGCTTGAGAAGTCTAGACTTTAATAAAAGGAGTATCATTGGAGTGGATAGAAGGAAGATCACTTTTCTCAATAATCTGAGATACTCCCTCACTTTCCTTCTGTAGTAAATCTCTAACATATGCTCTCTTTCTTTGTTGATATCTATCAAAAGCTAAAATCACAAAGAAGTAGAAAAACAAAAAGATAGTTAGGACCAAAGTTGCTGTGCTTGCCTTTGAATACCTTGGTGCATAATCAGTATTGAACAAGGTGGTTGTAAATGGGATCCCCAATAACCCAGAAAACAAATTCAATGATCCAATGGTGGCTGCTCTTAATTGATTGTCTTCTTTACATAATTCATTACACCAACCAACAATCACGGGACTGGTGGCATAATAAACACCGAGAACACAATACCCAAAGATTATGGTAGGTTTTGAGACATCGTAAACCTTGATTATGATAGCACCGATGATCCAGAACAACTGTAAGAATAATGCCACTTCAATACGTCGACCTAGAATATCAACGAGGAATCCAGATACGAGACAGGCAAAGATTCCAACACCTGATACACCTGATGGGATGTTGTTTCTATCGTAGACATCGTATCCCAAAGCTTTCAACACAATGGAGAAATAACCTTGAAGAGTACCACCAAAACCCCATAGGATCCAAGCAACAACGAATAGGTACCATTGATATGATGTTGCAACTCTCTTGATAGTTGACAAGTCTAATCTGTTGACTCTTTCTCTTCCATCTATTTTCACTCTTTCTCTTGCAAAATTTAGTTCCTCTTGAGACAGATAGAATCTTGGTTTGGTACTTTCTGGTGAATCAGGAACTAAAAGTCCCAAGAATGCGATTGGGAAAGTAATGATGGCATCAATGATGAACAACCATCTCCAGCCGGCAAGACCACCTTTACCATGTAATGATTTTTGTAAACCTGACTGAATCAATCCAGATAATAACACACCGACTATACCTGATGCAGTGAAAATGGAGGTTCTCTTACCAATTTCAGCCTTGGTATACCATGATCCCAAAATATAGTGAATGGCTGGCCATGCTGTACCTTCACATAAACCTTGGAAGAATCTTAAAATGGCTATGGTTTTGAAACTTTGTGCCTTATAGATGAATAGACAAAACAACCCCCATGAAATCTCTAAGAATGGCAATAGTCTAGAGAATCTGACTTTTGTTAAGATCAAAGTACTAACAAACCCAGCGACACAATAAGCAGCTGAAAACAATTGAGTTAACCAAACATATTGTTCACCAGTAAGCTTGAGGTCTTCTTTCATACCAGTCACATAAGCACTAGAGACATTTGTAGCATCCAGATAACGAGTAAAATAAGAGAGACAGATATAAGTCATAATGGAGACGTCGAGTTTGAAAACCAATCTAGTTTCATATTTGGATTGACCAGGAGGGATCCAGAAGAAGAACTTCTTTCTTGGTTCCTTTGGAGGGGTTTCCTTTGAGAAGAACAAATCCCACGATTTCTTGAATGGGATTGACGTTGGGATTTCTTTTGGTTCATCATCAACGGAAGCAGTGGTGGAGACGTCGTTCTCTATGGAATCAACTCGAGAGTTGTGCAAGACCTTCTCGATACCCCAAACCATCTTTATCAATTCAAGCAGGACAGTGATATGGATGGTCTCATCAACAATCCACAACGTTGAGACTCCATGGTATTTATATCGAAGCAGAAACTACAGTCACAGGTAGAAGATCCTAAATATGGTTATCCTTACAAATGGTGGCCAAAGAGAGTGTGGAGGTTGTCCATTCACCAGTAAGTAGTGATGATCAGATTATTTAGAATTGCGACAAAGCAACCATTTGTTATCTGGAGGTTCAAAAATAGAACCACAGGCGGAGCCCACACCTCACAGTGGCTTTTAATCAAAGCTCCATCCAGAGTTGATTCGACTATTGACAGATAGAGCTTCATTATTAATCGAAGAAAACCGTCGAGCCTCAATTGCAATCAACAATGAGCCGCTCAACGTCAAAGCTCTCTCAGTGCTTAAATCGTCAACCTCAGCAACTCAAAGAAAAAATGGTGGTATTATCACTATTGGTACGACTGTGATCAGTCAGCCTAAAGAATTGTGGCATTTTCAAGTACCCCGGGTAATTTAATATTTATTGTAGTTTATTAAGCCGGTGAGGGTTTAGCTATACGCAGAGGCAATATATACACACTCAGAGATTCCTATTCTATAAAGATAAGGCATGATTGATGAGCTTCTTGTAACCTTCAACTGCCTGAATCAGATCATCTGTGTTCACAAACTCCTCTGCACCATGAGCAACATGAATGCTACCAGGACCATATAGGAATTTGTGCTCGACATGTCTCTTCTTCAATGAAAAGGCATCGGTACCATATCCCAAGACAATGCTTTCAAATCCATCAACTTTATAGTCAAAGAACACAGGAGCGAGCTTTATCTGAGTTGATGAGAGCTTGATATGCTCACCTCCTGTAGTCTCATCAATGGTGTCTTGAATAAGTTGGTCAAATGTTTCCAAAGCGCTGGATACTCTAAAAAAGGGTTTTGCTGAAGCGTGTCCAGAAATCACGTTTGAAGCAACTCCTCCGCTGATCAAACCAACGTTAAGACTTGATGGTCCTAGTAAGTCATCTGCAGGTAAGACTTTCTGATTCAACTTGTATAGAAATTCAATCAAGATCTTATTTGCATCGATTCCCAATTCTGGATATCCTGAATGACTAGCTTTCCCCTCTACTGTGATTTCACCACCATAGCCACCTTTGTGGCCAACTCCAAGTTTCAATTCAGTAGGTTCACCAAATATGACAGAATTCCAATGGTAATCCAAGTTCTCATCAGCAAATTTGAATCCCTCACCCCCGTATTCCTCACCAACGTCAAACAACAAACTCACTTGACCTTCTTCTAATTCATCCACAAGTTCCAAGAAGGCAATGATTTGAGAAGCAACTGATCCTTTGGCATCCGTGGACCCACGACCATAAATCCTAGAGCCGTCTTCACTTAGACTATAAGGGAAATAAGGAGGGACCGTATCAATGTGGGAAGTAACAAGGACTTTCGTATCGTTCAGTGAGCCTTTGTAAGCTATGACATTATATCTATCTGTGTCAACTTCTTGTAATTCAACAGTGAGCCCCTTTGATCTCAAATACCCAGCCAGTTTGAAACCAATTTGTTTCTCATGATTGCTCACTGACGGGATTGAAACCAACCCTTTATGTAGTGAGAAGAGCTCTGATACTGTGGATTCAGAAATATCAGTCTTGTCAGAGAAGTGATATTGAGAGAGGTCAATTGGAGGAACTATTGAATGTTCTTGAGCAGTGGTGAATATCGCTTGAAATGATGGGAGCTTATCCTTGAATGGGACAGAAAGGGCTTGAGAAGAGCTTATCGCAAGCGATAATTGCAGAATTATTGGAATCTTCATGATCAGAGTTCGACACTAGACACTGGAAGTATCACATCCTTGAAGTTCTAGCTTTTATACAGAAAGGTGGTTATATATGTCAGGCCAGGTATCTTTATTTGCAATCTTCGACTGCTTTTGCGACAATCAATACAGCGGATATGGATTACCTAATATGGAAGTAAACCCGGATCAGGGTCTTAGCCCGGATCATATTGGATTATATAAGCTATAAGCATCAATTATCATTGGGCTCATTATCACCAATAGATTCGTTGTTGTTGAGTTGTGCTTGTACTTCTATCTCCACTGTTTTTTGATCCTTGATGAAAATCAAAAGAATGAACGACATAGCTGCACAGCATCCAATGGCTAAGTATATCACACTCTGAATTCTATGATGAAGATGTATTCTGTAAGCAAGATCATCCTTCAGCACAATATTACCAACTATTGATGAGAATATGCTGTTACCCACACACATCCCAACTTGTCCAATGGTTTGTAGTAATCCGGAAACAACACCATGGAGATGAACAGGGGCCCTTCTCATGACTGCATTGAGGTATATCCCGAGATATGTATTCACAGTACAACCAAAGCAGAACAATGAGAAACATTCATATTTCCAATAATTGTTATGGGATCGAAAATCATGTCTTGATAACCACACTAGCATACAAACAGATCCAGTCTGGGAAAGTACGAGAACTTTCTTCATTCCAACTCTGTAGATCCATCCTTCTTGATTGACGAGACCACCAATCGTTAAGCCTAAAGAAATAGGGACGACTTTCACCCCAGCAATAATTGGAGAGTCGAACTGAACGTACTGGAAGTATTGCACCATTGTGACAATTGTCCCAGTGTATCCGATGTAACACAGTAAAGTAACAATGGCATAAACCCAAAAGTTATCGATATGGAAGACTTCTCTTGGAAATAGCATTTCCAGTTTATACCTCCAGTCGTTTTCTAGTTTGTAAAGTGACTTAAAATCTTCATGAACACCTTTCTCCTCAACGTTTAATTTAGATTGGTCCAACTTTGATTTCGCTCTATCTTTGAAACCCTGAATATAAACAGTCTCAAATATCAATGAGGCAATAAGCAAAAGGACACCAACAATCAAAGGTACATAGGCAGTTGGTCTTTTCCAAGAGTCACCACCTTCTGTCAACCCCAGTATGATTAGTGTCAATGATATAACAAAAAAGAAACAACCAACATAGTCCAGGTTTTTCAGACTTAGATTCGCATGAGCCAAAGTCCTTGGAACTGGGTAACCAATGAAATATAACGTAATACTGATGAGCATTGCCCATGCAAAAGTCACATAGTGGATTCCTTTATAGCCAATACTTGTAAGGGAGAAAGCACCACCGATAACCAGAGCAAGTGAATAGATGGAAGTCAAAGCTAGGATAAGAGCAGTAATAGCATGGCCTAGCTGTCTACCTTGATAAAAACTACCAGCAATCGCAAATGATGAGGGAATCAAACTAGCTGCAAAGATCCCCTGAATGGCTCTGAAGACAATCATTACAATGACTTGATTATCAATGACAGCACAGATCAATGCAAAGATCCCTGTGATGAAAATGCCAGTGACGAAGACAACTTCAGGACCCAATATATCGGTGATTTTACCAGTAAGCATGATGAAAGCACCAAGAGTGAGAGCATATGCTGACAACGACCATGAGGCAGTTGACGAGTCAGTATGGAAATGCTGAACGACAGAGTAATATGTGGTCATACTACCGGCAGTACTGAAGTTGTCTAAAGCGGTACCCACAAGCACCAATAGAAATGTCAAATTCTTGCTTCTTTTTTCAACAGGAACCAGAGATCTAAGCTTATTGTTCAAGGAGATTAGAGAATTCATTATAATCAGTGATATTACTAGAGGCAGAAGGTGCAAAGAAGAGAAGGAAGAGGATAGTCAGAGCTTTATATATAATCTGAATATGAAGATTAGTTCCTTACTCTTCAACCTATGAAAGCTGACGGAATTCCGTGCTGAACGGAATTCCGTTACAGCAACTGAGTGCTGACGACTGGTGTTCGCTCGGGTGAAAACAGCGTTTATAATCTGAACTCTACACTGGAAAGTTGATATCGATTTCATCTCGCGTGAGCTTTTATCATATTTTGCAAGTTCTCCCAGGGTTCTAAATATTTGAGAAGCTGAATCAAAGAACTGAAAGGATGAACTGGCACCGGTGCGATTAAAGCTGAAGTATCTCACTAAGTATGCTCCACGTCAACAAGAACGTAGTCCCATGACATTTATAAATGGCATTGAAATATTCCTATTATATGCTGAAAGAATGTTGATTACTAATATAGAACACGCTAAATATTTTACAAGAGGTCGACCCGGTGAAGGGTGTGGATATTGTGGAAATTGAATATGTTCCAAGAAATCACCAACAAGTTACAGCTGCTTGATCAATATTAGACAAATTATATAGCAAATAATGCAAATGATAAAGCAAGAAACAGACGTTGAGGTGTTTATTTATCAATGTTCATACTAACCTCAGTGATGGAAGTTTCATTTCACACGCCACGTCGTCTGCAGTTTTTCTATCAGGACTGTGGAAGCTTACTAGTTTTGCGGACTTCATCGGAATTAAGTGACTAGCGGAACTAGCGTGCAAGTGCTAACAACAGTATGTAACAAAACAAGTACGAAGGGAACCCTAGTCTATATAGAATGAGAACAAGACATATAATGTGGGAAGTCCCAACCACATAGTAAGCAACTGTATAAGTCCACAGTTTAGACATTGATAGACATAGACAATAATAAGTAGTGAAAGGAGCATGTGACTTGAGCTGGAACAGACCCCAAATGGAGTACTCGAACTTCAATTGATAGTACATGGTGGTATTTCGTTAAATCACTGATTCAATCAATCAGTGCCCAGACTCTCTACAGAGGAATAAAATTTCATACGGAAGTCACCACATAAACATAATTATAGTCTTTTTATCAGGCAATTATGGTTTTATGCTTTTGCGACAATCATTATAGCGGAGTTTGGGTTGCCCAAGAGGGAAGTGACATAGCTGATCTAACCATCAATTATCATTAGGCTCGTCATCACCAACAGATTCGTCGTTGTTGAGTGGTGCTTGTACTTCTACCTCCACTGTTTTTTGATCCTTGATGAAAATCAAAAGAATGAACGACATAGCTGCACAGCATCCAATGGCTAAGTAAATCACACTCCGAAATCTATTGTGAAGATGTACTCTGTAAGCAAGATCATCATTCAGCACAATATTACCAACTATTGATGAGAATATGCTGTTACCCACACACATCCCAACTTGTCCAATGGTCTGTAGTAATCCAGAAACAACACCATGGAGATGAACCGGTGATCTTCTCATGACGGCATTTAAGTATATTGAGAAATACACGTTCACAGCATAGGCATAGAATAGCAATGAGAAGCATTCATACTTCCAGTAGTTGTTATGGGATCGAAAATCATGTCTTGATAACCACACTAGCATGCAAAAACAGCCAACCTGTGAAAGCACAATCACTTTCTTCATTCCAACTCTGTAGATCCATCCTTCTTGATTGACGAGACCACCAATCATTAAGCCTAAAGCAATAGGGACGACTTTCACCCCAGCAATAATTGGAGAGTCGAACTGAACGTACTGGAAGTATTGCACCATTGTGACAAGAATTCCAATGTATCCGATGTAACACAGTAAAGTAGCAATGGCATAAACCAAAAAGTTATCGATATGGAAGACTTCTCTTGGAAATAGCATTTCCAGTTTATACCTCCAGTCGTTTTCTAGTTTGTAAAGTGACTTAAAATCTTCATGAACACCTTTCTCCTCAACGTTTAATTTAGATTGGTCCAACTTTGATTTCGCTCTATCTTTGAAACCCTGAATATAAACAGTCTCAAATATCAATGAGGCAATAAGCAAAAGGACACCAACAATCAAAGGTACATAGGCAGTTGGTCTTTTCCAAGAGTCACCACCTTCTGTCAACCCCAGTATGATTAGTGTCAATGATATAACAAAAAAGAAACAACCAACATAGTCCAG
The DNA here is from genome assembly GCA_030581995.1 of Wickerhamomyces sp. NRRL YB-2243. NCBI lineage: Eukaryota > Fungi > Ascomycota > Saccharomycetes > Phaffomycetales > Wickerhamomycetaceae > Wickerhamomyces > Wickerhamomyces sp. NRRL YB-2243. The sequence goes on from JAKTWL010000019.1 coordinate 134,491, forward strand.
GTTTTTCAGACTTAGATTCGCATGAGCCAAGGTCCTTGGAACTGGGTAACCAATGAAATATAACGTAATACTGATGAGCATTGCCCATGCAAAAGTCACATAGTGAACTCCTTTATAGCCAATACTTGTAAGGGAGAAAGCACCACCGATAACCAGAGCAAGTGAATAGATGGAAGTCAAAGCTAGGATAAGAGCAGTAATAGCATGACCTAGCTGTCTACCTTGATAAAAACTACCAGCAATCGCGAATGATGAGGGAATCAAACTAGCTGCAAAGATCCCCTGAATGGCTCTGAAGACAATCATTACAATGACTTGATTATCAATGACAGCACAGATCAATGCAAAGATCCCTGTGATGAAAATGCCAGTGACGAAGACAACTTCAGGACCCAATATATCGGTGATTTTACCAGTAAGCATGATGAAAGCACCAAGAGTGAGAGCATATGCTGACAACGACCATGAGGCAGTTGACGAGTCAGTATGGAAATGCTGAACAACAGAGTAATATGTGGTCACACTACCGGCAGTACTGAAGTTGTCTAAAGCGGTGCCCACAAGCACCAATAGAAATGTCAAATTCTTGCTTCTTTTTTCAACAGGAACCAGAGATCTAAGCTTATTGTTCAAGGAGATTAGAGAATTCATCATAATCAGAGACCTTAGAGTCAAAACCTGCAAGGCAGGGGACAAGCAGTGCCCCTATATATAATTTGAACATAAAGTTTCAATTTCCACTAAATCCTCTTTAGAAACACTGATTCCTGTTCTTAACCACTAATTTCCATCTATGGAATGCTGACGAATAGTGTTTACAGCTCGTTACATTGTAATTATAACTGTACACTGGAAGGCCATCAAATTAAATCCTGTGAACATTTATCAAGTTTTAACAGGGTTCTGAACTGTAACAGTTTATCTGTAATATTCTGTATATTAGTAAGTAAGGATTCATCATGCAGTCGCTCATAACCTGTTGTCCACTGTGATTAATTATGGACTGTTTGTGTGAGTGGATTGGAGAGTACAGTCAGTGCAGATGAAGATATGAACATGAATTAGATGTGTTGTGATTATATATATATATATAGACATAAATGTTCAGAGTAGAAGGTCATGAGTCTTGTGAGACTAGATATTCTCAGTAGTTTCTTTGCCTTCAGCAGATCCATCAGAAACGGCCGGTGCAAGGTCAACTGATTTCTGATCCTTTATAAACAACAAAAGAACAAAAAACATGAAAGCACATAATCCAATACCTAGATACAACACAGTTTGGAATTTATGATGTAGATGGACTCTATAAGCAATATCAGGATTCAATACAACTTCACCGACAATTGAAGAAAATATGCTATTACCCAGACAAATACCAACTTGTCCAACAGTTTGTAGTAGTCCAGAAACAACACCATGTAGGTGAACTGGAGCCCTTCTCATGACTGCATTGAGGTATGTGGAGAAGTATATGTTCAAAGAATAAGCATATAGCAATAATGAAAAACATTCATATTTCCAATAATTATTCGAAGTTTGAAAATTGTGCCTTGATAGCCAAACCAGCGTACAAACACAACCAATCTGCGAGGCAACTATAACTTTTTTCATTCCAACTTTGTAGATCCATCCTTCTCTATTCACTGCAGCGCCGGTAGTGAACCCCCAAGAGATCGGTAAGACTTTCAGACCAGAAATGATTTGAGAATCTTGTTGAACATACTGGAAGTATTGTACCATCGTGACAAGAACAGCAATATATGCAATATAGCAGATCAATGTAGCGACAGCATAAGTGATGAAATTTTCAATGTGTATGACTTCTCTTGGGAATAGCATTTCAAGTTTGTATCTCCAATCAATTGTTAAGCTATCCAGGGACCTGAAGTCTTCATGATCAGATTTGTTGTTTGGGTTCATATCTTCCTTGATATCTTTCAAGTCAGCGTTCACTTTATCTTTAAAGCTTTGAATATAAACCATCTCGAACATCAATGAACCAATAAGAAGCAGAACACCAATAACCAATGGAACATATGAAGTTGGATGCTTCCAAGAGTTTCCACCTTCAGTCAACCCTAAGATGATCAACGTTAGAGATGTAACAAAGAGAAAACTCCCGAGATAATCCAAATTTCTTAGGCTCAGGCCTTCATGATCAATGGTTCTTGGAACAGGATAAGCTGTGAAGTACAGAATGATAGCTAACAGTATTGAAGCAGCAAAAGTCACATAATGTATACCTTTATACCCAACACATGTGAGGGAAAATGCACCACCAACAACTAAAGCAACACCATAAATAGCAGTAATTGTCAAAATCAAACAAGTAATGGCATTCCCGAGCTGTTTACCCTGGTAAAAGCTCCCAGCAATTGCAAAAGAAGATGGAATTAAACTGGCAGCAAAAATCCCTTGAATAGCCCTGAACACTATCATTACAATGATTTCATGGTCAATAACAGCACAGATCAATGCAAATATACCATTCAAGAACAAACCAGTGAGGAACACAATCTCGGGACCAAGAACATCAGTGATCTTACCAGTGAGCATAATGAAGGCACCAAGAGTAAGAGCATACGCAGACAAAGACCATGAAGCAGTAGATGAGTCAGTGTTGAAGTGCTGAACAACAGAATAATAGGTGGTCATACTTCCAGCAACACTAAAGTTATCTAGAGTAGTAGCTAACAAAACAAAGACGAAAGTCCAGTTCTTGCTTCTTTTCTCAACAGGAACCAAAGATCTGAGTCTCTTATTCAAACTCAAAAGAGTTGCCATCATAATCGAATAGCTATACCACTCTCATACCAGAAAAGGGAATACCAATGAGGATCTGGAAGCCCAATATATACCATTTCAACCATCAGTCGATAAAGTCAAGAACCTTTCCTAAACGACTTCAATCAAACCCCGTCATCTGAATATAGTCATATTTGCTCAGGTATCAGCATCACTTGATGCATACTTTCGCCATTATCACCAGTAATATACCACTAAAGAAACTTTCATGCAAACCTATCTCGTATAAAGCAAATACTTGATGAACAATTAGTAATGAAAACTAGAGATTCGGTTTATACGAAATATCAAGTCACGTGATTCATGGACTACTTGGTCAATTTGAGTTTTTCGTAAGTTTTGCACCTAAAATCCGTGATAGTTTAGTGGCTAGAATTACCGTTTGTCGAAGACAATACATGGTAGACCGGGGTTCAATTCCCCGTCGCGGAGCATTCTTTTTTGTTAATTTTTTGCTTGATGCCTCGTTTCTATTGTACTTTGATGTGAAGTAGAGTTATAATTGGTCTATAATATTGAGTGCAAAGTTAGTGAGGTCCTCTTTTATTTGAGCATTCAGGCTCCAGGGATATTTGTAACATAGCACGATGAAGAAAATGTAGATATTTCCATCAAACACAAGGAGAAACTAATTTAAGCCTTGATGCCTTGTAGAGAATTTGACTAGCTGTGACAAAACACAAGCCTTACTCGAATGGAGGGGTTTTGAACTACTTGTGCCCTAAATGCCGTAAAAGGATTAGAATTCATGAATAAACAAGAGGAATAAGCAGAACAGTTCATGCGTAGACTAAGACCTTCAATATTGCTTGGGAAAAACCATAATTATTTAGAACAAAATTGTTTGGAACCTGAAAAAAATCTTTGGAAGAGAAGCTTGAGATACTGGTCCCTCTTTGAAATTATGATGGGTTCGAATTTTCATTGTGCCCGTATGATTATCTTGAGTTTTTGATAAATTTCTAGTGATATCAATCAGAGAATTCGGGTCTCAAGTCTGAACGACGAGGAACAACTAGAGGATGTAATTGTGCTGGTAGATGGGGTTAGTATTTCTCATGAAGATTGGATTGAAAAAGCAAAGAATGACTAACCAAGATATGTAATGGCCCACATTAGATAGACCATGGCCAGTGTTAGGATGACAGTACTTCTCCAGACGCTAGAAGAACGAGAGTTAGTAAGGATTTCAGTCTAGACAATGGGGGGCGGAAGGGGGGGTTGTCACCAAAGGATACATACGTTTGATTTTCTTTTGGAGCAACAAACCAAAATCCAGTGGACACAGCGACAACAAGGAAAAGAGCGATTAAAACTGTGTAGCTAAAGATAACGGGTTGTGTTAGTACGTGAAGGTGAATTTCTCAAAGATCACCGCAAATGAGCTCTTTTGAACGGGATAATGGCATCTGCGATTATAAATTTGATAGACAGCAGTAACATACCCTGACATAATCCTGAATATGGTTCTTCAATGGGAATCAAAAATGAGTATTTTGATTGATTTTGTATCTTGGAAAAAGTACTTTTTTTGAGTGTTTTGATTGACGGGGCAGCACTCAGCAGCCAAAGAATCAATTCGGATTATGTCATCATTATAATTGGTAACGGTTCTTGTTCATTTCGACGATTTATTGAGCGTATAAACAGATTGTACTCTCTAAATACACCTGAGGTATTATGAGAGTTGTATTACTGACATTTTTTTAGAAACCATTGAGTAAAATTGGCGGTTTGGTGCAGATATAAGGTATTCCGTGACTAGCTCAAAGAGTTAAGGGACATTAATATTAGTGCTATAGACCTCAAAAGAAAATGAGTGAGTGGAGGATTTCCAGCAAATTCTCATCAATCTTTCTGTCTTTGTCATTACCCTCACAGCTCACCAATATCCAGCCATAATCAACACAATCTCATCTCCATCCACCATTATTTATTGAGCATTGTGAAATTCCATGAAAAACGAAAAATTCAAAATCAATCGAACAAACAAACTCCAACAGAAACTGAACCAAAACTCTTCAAATCAGAGTCAGAAATGCCGTTGAATAGCGCAGACAAGGAGAAAGTGAAGAGAGCCATTCCCAAAGGCTCGAACAAGGTTCTGGATGCAGCAATTGCAAGGCTTTACATCGCTTATCCAGATCCAAAAGAATGGGTTTATACCGGACTCTCTGGGGCTATCGTCCTTGTTGACGATATCGTTGGACACACATTTTTTTTGAAATTGGTGGACGTCATTGGCCACAGAGGTGTCTTATGGGATCAGGAGCTCTATGTAGACTTTCAGTACAACCAGGATCGTTCTTTTTTCCATACCTTTGAGATTGAGGATTGTCTTGTCGGCTTACTGTTTGATGATACAAGTGATGCATCCAAATTATACAAAAAGGTAACAACAAAGGAGAAACATGGATCAAAAAAGACTGTTCAGAATAAAAATGCAATTGCTTTGAAGAAGAAATTACCGGAGAATGAACGAACTGTTGGTCCAAGAGGTGATTTCTATTCACATGGTGGAGAGCAACGTATAAGAAAAGTTACAAATGTGTTGTACTATGATGATTTACCACCTCCTGAATGGAGAAGCTTATACACTGAATTGGCAAATGCTGGTATCACTGAGGATATGATTGCTGATAACAAAGAATTCATCAAGGATTATATCAACAAGCAAGGTGGGCCTCTGGTTGGGTTAGAGCCTCCAATCCCAAGAAAATACAAACAACAAAGACAACAACAGTCTCAATCCCAACATGACTCGCATGAATCCATCTCAAGTACCCCATCAATCAGAAAGAAACCACCACCTCCGCCTCCACCTCAAGTTAGTTCCTCACCAGCCCCATCAACCTCGAATAGAAGCACATCGTCACCATCCCCAACTCCAGGATACTCTCAAGAACCAACTCCTGAACCGACCCAAGAACCTTCAAAACCATCCAACTCATCGGTTGTTCATAAAGTTCCACCACCATTGGTAACCTCTCAAGTTCATAAAGTACCACCTCCTTTCCAAAGTCCACAAAGTGCTGGTTCTGGTCCACCTCCACTTCTACCTCCATCAAATGCTAGGCCAACTCCACCATTACCTGGAGGCGCTAGACCTACACCTCCCTTACCAACAGGCTCAAGACCCCCGGTGGCACCTCCACGAGGGAACGCCCCACCACCGTTACCCCCTGCAAGAGCTGCTGCTCCAGGTTATGGCCAAATACCTGGTCACCCTGTCCCATCAGCTTATCAACAACAAGGTAGAGCACCTCCTCCAACCCCTCCTCCAAGAAGAGGTGCTGCTCCTCCTGCTCCACCATCAAGAAATGCAGGAAGAGCTGTTCCACCGCCACCTGCAAGTAGAGTTCAAACTCAACCTCCTGCTTATCAACAACAACAACAACCTACAAGCTTACCTCCACAACAGGCATACCAACAAACTCCTCAACAACAGGCTTATCAACAACAACCTCAACAGGCATACCAACAACCACCAATTGCTTCTCCATTACAACATCAAACGTATCAACAACCACCAGTTGCTCCACCCTTACAGCAAAGAACATATCAAGCACCTCCACAACAACAAGCTGTTCCAGTCGCACCACCATTACCACAAGCTCAGCAGAATGTACCGGTGGCAGCCTCGAATGCACCACCACCACCACCACCACCACCACCAATGCCTCAACAGAATGCATCAATCCCTCCGCCACCCCCATTACCTGCTGGGAATTCTTCTTCTTCTGCCGCTGCTCCTCCACCACCTCCTCCACTACCTCCTATGAATACCAATACAAACTCAGCTGCTCCACCTCCACCCCCAGCTTTCCTAACTCAACCACAACAACAACAACAATCTGCACCTGCACCTGCTTTACCTGCCGTTGGAGACGATCGCGATGCCTTATTAGCCTCTATTAGAGGTGCAGGTATCGGTGCTTTGAAGAAAGTCGATAAGAGTCAATTAGATAAACCATCAGTCATCATACAAGAACAACGTGGAGAACCGGTGAGTATCCCAAGTTCAAATACTGGGGGTCCTGCTTCAGCTGGTGGTCAAGGAAGTTTGGCTGATGCTTTAGCTGCGGCTTTGAGTAGTAGAAAGCAGAGAGTTAGTAAGAGTGATGATGAAAGTGATGGTGAAGATTGGTAAATGAACTACGAAGAATTATAGACACATTTTATAGTATTGGTGAAATTAGAAAGTTGTATCCTTTAATAAGTCTAGAAACCATTGAGCTATTGTTTCAATCTTTCCTGTAAAACCTCTAACCATTGCGTCTTTTTTGAATCCCCTTTGTTTAATGATTTCACCAGAGTGACCAACAAATCAGTTGTTTCCTCAATTTGTATTATGATTTTTTGTAAAGATTCAATTGAAGAATTCATAAAAAAATTGGCAATCAAGTCATCGATATACTCGACTAACTTTGATTGATCTTTGTCGAAGGTATCAAGGTCTTTCCCTATAATTTTAGATTCGTCTGATGGTAATGATTTTACCAAGGACGATAATAGTAGTTTCAAGAATTTGACTTTTTCAAACCATTTTTTGCCGAATACCAATACTTCTGGATCAACTACTCTCTCTTTATCTTCTTTGCCATCATCATCATCTTCATCTTCTTGTTCATCGTTATCAGAATCATCATTCTCTTCATCTTGTAATCCAAACGGATCAAAATCATCCAAAACTTCAGGATTTTCCAACCATTCTTCAAATTCTTCTAAACCATCTTCAACCAACGAGATTGATAATCGTATGGTATTCTTCAAGAACCCTAATTTCCCTTCATTCAACAAATTTTCGATTTTTTTACACCCATCCCATACTTTCCCAACAGAGACTAATCTCCCATCAACACCTTCTTCTTCAACAACATTCTTCTCCTTTTCCTTTTCCTCAGACTTTTCCTCTTCTTTGAAATCCATCGCTTCCAAATCATCCAACAATCCACTGAATCTCAATACTAATCCTTTGACATCCAATAAGACCTGAGTTCTAAATCCCGTACCATATGTCTCTTTGTCGAAATTGGAAATGACAGTCAACAACACCAGGAATAAATCACTGGTTTCTTTCAGCTGTGAATATGCTGCATTTGTTGAAACAGGTGGACGGAATGCAATGCCGATCTTTGTAGAGTGAGCAAATAACAGTTTTGTGAGTTTAATTAGTTCAGATGATGCATCTTCGATTGGTTTATTGGTCTTTTGAATTTGAGATAGTTGAGAATCTGAGGAGTTTTCCAAGTAAAGGTTCAGGCCGTCACGAAATGATGATATCAGATCACGAACATCCTTCTCTGTGAAATCAGCTTGGGACATCGTCAATATTTTCCTCTATGAATCTAAGTGATGGATATTTTTTGCAAAGCTCTATGAGACCTCCATAAATTTTTTTTGAGGCAGAAATTACGTAACCTACAAATTGAAGTATCAAATAAATAACTTTTTTTTCATTTGTCGTTTTGACACTGTATACTTCTGAAGAACACTCACTGGTAGGGGGATTCCTGAGACCTAATACATTCTAGCATCTTTAGTAGTATTCCCTTTCTATTTGTCTCCGATGAATATTTGCTTCTGTTTATCTTTTTTTCTTTTGCATCTTTATATTACATTCTTGTATTTCGTTCTCCGTCATAATAAAGACATCAACCATGTCTTATCCTCTCAGTCAACCTTCTTGCCATTATCACCTCCATTGGTGATAAAGTTTCCAAACTGACCGTCCAGAAGATCAACAGGTTCTTCCAGATCTTTATCGCTATGAGGCTCATCAATTACTTCAGCTGCTTCGACTCCATTTTTATGGTCTTCGTCATCCTCTTTGTGGTTCTCTTCGTGATCTTTTTCGTGATCCTTCTTATGGTCTTCTTGGACTTCTTCTTGGCCTTCTTTTTGATCATTTTCTTCTTGATTACCTACTTCTTCTCTTTTTTCAGTATCATTGTGTGAGTGAGTTTCCGAAACAGATGAAGATGTATCGTGCAATAATGGTACAAGATCTTCATCATTTGAGATGAATCCACCCAGTTCAGCACACCATCCAATCCATTCATCAACCCAACATCTGAGAACCCACCAAGCACCAAATCCAGCACCACCGGCAAGTGATATTTCACGAAGGGCACTTGTCAAAATTGCAGAGGTACACAACAAGAATAACCGAGGTGGAACATCATCAAATTGTTCTGGTAATCGAGAGATATAAGTTCCCCAAACACTGATCACAGAGTCATCATTGATCTCTTTTTTCAAAAAGTCTGGAAGTTTCACTTGTAAGATATCAACAGCCTTCTTATAGTTTTCTCCATCACAAGGTAACTCCTTGGATGCGATTTGACCAATGTTAACAAACTTGACCCAATCATTGTACATCAAATCTCTGTCAAGTTCATCCGATAACACTTTGTTTGCAGTTTGAGCAGTTTCCGACACTCTCACTAGTCTTGAAACTAATTGAGAGAACTGCTTGGCGAGTCTCAATTTGGACAAGATCAATTTGACAGGCATTGAATTTAGTGAGTTCGATAATTTTTCTGAATATGTTTGAGAAACCTGTTTCAACTGCTGAAGAACAGTTGGTGGAATATCTTGTAATGCCAACTTTGCCAACATCTTGATGATTCCTCTGTACATGGTTGCATCACAAGCAATAATCCAAGGGAGAACTTGAGACGAGGAATATAGTCTCAGAACAGGAGTAGTCAAAGTGGTGTGGAAATTAGCCAACAAACCAAACAGTTTCTTCAGTTGCATGTATCTCAAAGCCTCAAAAATAGAAGTACAGTGAGATTTATACAAACCGTATAAAGTAGCTGCAACATCCGAATCAACAGAAGTTGGTAGATATGGTTTGATCTCAGGTAAAACTAGTGGTTTACCAGCCTCTGCGCTTGTTTCTATGATCTCTAATAAATCAGGAACGAAAGCTAAATCAGGTGTTAAATGATCATTCAAAAACTTCGTAACAGCTGTAATATTAGAGCTTGAAGCTGACGTTGTATTCGAGAGCAGAGGAGTGGACACCTGGGAATTGAATGAGGCAGGGCTATTAGAACCATATGGGGTACCAGGTAAAAATGAAGAATCAAAAGATGGATTATGTAAAGGGGTATTTCCACTAGAATTGAGGGGGGTCATTGAATCATCCTCGCCTATCAATTTCAATCCACAATAATGATATTTTGATTGACCTCTCATACCTAGACGACGAGTAGTCAAGTGAGGGTACAGTAGTCTGACGAGTTTACCAAAAGAAGCAGGTGATAGCGGTTTGAGTCCATTGTCTGCACAAATTCCAACATAACGGGCATAAATTCTGTTTCTTGGAACAACAGCAGAAGAAGAAGTGTCACATGATCTTAGCAACCAAGTCATTGCGAAAACTTGCTTCTGTCTCTCCTTATTGTTATCAGGTTTGATTTTTGATTTGGTTTTTGATCCATTTACCGGGGTGAAAGTTTCAGAAGGTATTTCTATAGGGGTAGGTTTTGATTCCAGAAGTCTCACATCGGCAGCAACTTCTTCCAAAGGGAGCTCTAATGCCTTATGAGCCAGCGTTTTCAATTCTTGGTCCCCTTCATCACCTGGGATTGAATGATCAGATCTTCTTGGCTTCTTTCTTTGAGATTCAGGAGTCCCAGAAGGTGTGGTATGTTTTTTGGAAACGTTGGAAGAAGCAGAGCTAGGCATTCTTGGAGCCGGCATATTCCTCTGTGGTGTTTGAAACTGAGTGTTTGGGGAGTTTGAAGGATTGCTATGTGATTGATTAGACACCAAATGGCGTTGTTGATGAGGTGGTAGGGGTTGTGGTTGACCCTGACTTGTATGTGGTTGAAGTGGGTGTTGGTGTTGAGGACCAGGTATGCCTTGAGTGTTAGAAGGAGCTGATGATGGGGTCATTGGGAGCTGTATCTGTTGATGTTGGGATTGTCCTTGTTGTTGAGGCTGATAAAATTGTGCCTGAGCATAGGCGACTTGTTGTTGGTATTGAAAAGGTTGAAAAGTGCCGCCACTAGGATAATGGGAGACTATCATTGGTATCTGTCCTACTGGGGCGTATTGTGGGTTTGAGGGTGGAGCTGCATGGAAATCTTCGTTCTTGGTGTAAGTCTGATGGTGATTCTCCTGATCCGAGCCCTGTCTAGTGATGACAGTCTCTATCTGTGATTCATTAGGCATCTTGGAGGTGGTTGAGACAGCTAAAAAACGATAATTGAGTCAATAAACCAAAATATAGTGAGATTGGATGGGAATCAAGTGTATAAAACTGAAATGTATGAATCAGCTCAAGAGAGAACAGCAAGTCGAAGGCACAATCAAGAGCGTCTTGTGTATTGTAACTTTGGGAAAGAGTCGTTGATAGAGGCGATAGTCAACTATGGATACCAATGGTGAAGATTTTAACCCAAAGATAGTTTCTCTGACGTTGAAAATATGAGCTTGTAATTTTTAGCCAGCAGACGGTTTTGTGTAATAAACTCCTCAGCCAATTGGGTCTTAAACTTTGATAAGACGAGTATAGCACCGGTTGAAAGGGCAAAACCTGTGGTGAAAGGGACTGGAATGTGGGTGTGATGTGTCCAGTAAGCTTGTGTAGATGCAGAAACAGAGTGGGAAGAGCTAGCTTGTGGACACCGTCGTAGTGATTTTGCTAAGAGTGTGCTTTGTGCTCTGTGCTTTTTTTCTCGTTGTGATTTTTTTTTTCCAAACAAAAAAAAAAAGCCAAACCGGAATTGAACAAGATTTCCGTCTGTTTGTTTGTTCAATTTCGCAGAGGTTAGTTAGCTGGGTGTTTGCTTGTTAGTTGTGTCTGGTGGTGGTTCTCAATGGCAAGAATTCAATGGTCTGGTGTCTTTATATTGAGTTATAACCGGAGGTAATTGAGTTTCCAATTTGTCGAGATATTCGTGTCCCAATTATGAAACCCGTTTTAGGGTATAGTGCTCGAACGCTATATGCATCTGCCCTAATTAATGAAACCTGTATTTTTAGTGAAATATTTGGTGTGATTTGCAATTGCCCAGTTATATCTGGTGTTCAGAAATGACATTAATGGTCGGTATTTATACTACGGACAGTGAACATATGCAGTAACTCTTTGATCGAGGCATTATTATAGTAATATGATGATCTGGCCGTTATACATTGATCTGATTTGATCCAGACAGTCATCGCGCATCGGCAAACGTCAAAATTCAGCTGTGTCGACAGAGTGTACCGGAAAATTATAAGTAGGCGAGCTACCATTGGCCACATTCCATGAAACAAAGGGACAAATCACCCATCAGGTCCTCAATATTTTCCTTCGAATCACACAGGAAATAGCCACAAGTTTATTGCAACTGATAAAAAACTTCAGCAATAAAATTTATTGGTTGCCTTGGAGATAATCAGTAGTGCTTAAGTAATCACTATGTCACCATTTTAGCATTGCTAACTATAGAAAAAAAGCGCTTGCAAAAACAAATACCCTCGATTGGTGCTGGAAATGAGAAGTATAGTTAAGCCAAACCAAGCATGAATTAAAAGAAGCAAGCTCAGAACTGCCAATATCTACATAAAAGCACTACCAGGCTTCAAATCAACGAACAATAGTTACAGGCTCGCGAACTTGTCGTGGAAAATCAGCACCATCATCGGTTGGCGCCACATTTTTGAAAATTTTTTAGTAAGAAAAACATCTGAAAATCTTTATTAGTTAAATGAACCCTCATTTGAAAATATAAGACGGTTATTATCCCTATAAAAAAATGGTTGAACTCAACTCAAATCCAGAAATCCTTTTACGTAAGAGAAAAGACAATGACATAAAGAGACTAGAGAAACAAGAAGCTGTTAGACAAAGACAAGAGGAACAAAAGAAGAAGAAAGCTGCTAGAAAAGGTAAATTTGTTAGAGCTGAAACTCTTGTTGCTCAAAAACTAGCCAGTAATAGGGAACAAGAAAGAGTGAAGAGAATCTCTAAGCTCGAAAGAGTTTCAAACAATACCACCGCTTATATTGAAAAAGTCTCACCAGATGGATCAAAAAGTAAACAATTATACTCTGGAAAACCAACATTATACTTCATCGTTAGAGTCAAAGGCCCAACTGGTGTCAAAATCCCATCAAAAGCTCAAAAAGTCTTGTCTTTATTGAGATTAAACCAGGTAAATACCGGTGTTTTCATCAAATTGACTGAAAGTACTTATCCTTTATTAAAACTGATCACTCCATATACTGTGATTGGTAAACCATCATTACAATCAGTTAGACAATTGATCCAAAAAAGAGCAACTATAACTATAAAAACTGAAGATTCTGATGAACCTAAAACAATAAAGCTGAATGATAACCAACTTGTTGAAGATAAATTAGGTGAAGATGGGATCATCTGTATTGAAGATATCATTCACGAAATTGCATCATTGGGTGAAAATTTCAAAAAAGCTACTTTTTTCTTGGATCCATTTAAGTTGAGTAAGGATATTTCAGGATATGGTGTCTTGTCAAAGTTGAAAAGGTTGGAGAAAAATGAAGCTCAAAAGCAAGTCAAAAAATCAAATAGTGGTACTGCTCCTGTATTGGAGATTGATATTGATGATTTTATTTCTCAACAAAATTGAACCACTGTCACATCATTTCCATCTATCATCTATATCATCATCTTTCGTTATATACTAAATATCAATAATTTGTGAACAATTTTCTCTCATTGCATAGGAACACAGCTTTTCATTACATCGTAAAACCCTAACCAGTAAAAGAATTTTTTTCTGTTTCATATACACACATCTCAACGTCACTATCTTTTCAAGCCAAGATCTTTTTAACCGCAGCGGCAATGGCATCACCAACTTCTTGAGTAGAATTAGTACCACGTAAATCACCGGTTCTAATACCAGAATCCAAGACTTGTTTGACAGCTTGTTCAACAGCAACACCTTCTTCAAATAGATCCAATGAAAGTTTCAACATCAAAGCAGCTGACAAGATCGTAGCAACTGGGTTTACTTTATTAGCAGCTAAATCTGGAGCAGAACCATGACATGGTTCGTATAAACCAAAAGCTTTGTTTGTATCTGGTAATGAAGCTAATGAGGCAGAAGGTAATAAACCTAATGAACCTGGAATGACAGAAGCTTCATCAGATATGATATCACCAAACATGTTTGAGGTGATAACTATACCGTTCAAGGTGGTTGGGGATTTGATCAAGATCATAGCAGCTGAATCAATCAATTGATGCTGGACTGTTAATTGTGGGAATTCATTTTCAATAGTGGCTTGGACGGTTTTTCTCCATAGTCTTGAAGAGGCTAAGACATTGGCTTTGTCTAAAGACCATATTGGTAATGGTGGGTTATGTTGTAAAGCTAAAAACGCAGCCATTCTGGTGATTCTTTGAACTTCTGGAACTGAATAGGTTTCGGTATCTGAGGCGACACCACTACCATCATCTTCTTTTCTTTCACCAAAATAGATACCACCAACCAATTCTCTAACAACAGTGAAGTCTGTACCTTTGGCGTATTCAGCCTTGATTGGTGATAAATCAAGCAAAGAATCACTAGCAAAGTTACATGGTCTTAAATTGGCATATAAGTTCAACTCTTTTCTGATTTTGAGGAGACCTTGTTCTGGTCTGACAGCCCCAGTACCCCATTTTGGACCACCAACAGCACCAAGAAGGACAGCATTGGCTTTCTTGGCAGCTTCAAGAGCTTCATCAGGTAAAGGAACACCAGTAGCATCAATGGCAGCACCACCAATCAAATGGTGTTGGAATGTAAATTTGATGGATGGACGGGCTTCTTCAATAGCTTTTAAAACTTTGATGGCTTCGTTGGTAACTTCGGTACCAACGTGATCACCTGGAAGGACAACGATAGTTTTCTCTGGCATTTTTTGGTATAAATTGAATTGAGATGTCAATGAATGGGTTGATCGATTATGGTGGAGAAGTGAATGAATGATTTTTTATAATTCACTTTTTGAAGTGAGTATTGTCGATGAAATAAAAGCGCCGGTTCAGGAGAATTTTCTTTGCGCAGTTCTTCGGAGAAAAGATGGGAGGTGGTCCGGAACCGGAGAATGAAATAAACTGCATCAGCCTTTGTATAGTAGCAGGCCAGTGACACTTACAAGAGCTCCAATAAACAAAACGTAAGTGACTGTTAATTGTGCTGATGATGATATAAATATATATATATACATAGGGGTAAGTTCAGGTACAAGTTTTCAATGACCAGACCATTCAATAGTGCTTAAATCAATACCTTCTTTGACCATCTCCCACAATGGACTCAATTCTCTCAAAAACTCAACACGTTCATTGATAGCCTTAATAACATAATCAATCTCCTCTTCGGTTGTGAATCTACCAATCCCAAATCTGATTGAAGAGTGAGCTAATGCATCGTCAGCACCAAGAGCATGTAACACGTATGATGGTTCTAATGAAGCGGAAGTACAAGCAGAACCTGAGCTTAAAGCAATGTCTTTCAATGCCATCAATAATGACTCACCTTCGATGTACGCAAATGAAACATTAACACATCCTGCATATCTGTGTTCTTTGGATCCGTTTAATTGGGTATGTTCAATTGATAACAAACCATCCATTAATTTCTTGGATAATCTCTTTATATGTTTTTGATCGTACTCCATGTCTTCATTGATCAATCTAGCAGCTTCACCAAAACCACAAACCAAAGCTGGGGCTAATGTACCAGATCTTAAACCACGTTCTTGACCACCACCAGTGATGATTGGATCAAGTCTGACTCTTGGTCTTCTTCTGACGTATATAGCACCACAACCTTTTGGACCGTAGATTTTATGAGAAGAGATTGACATTAGGTCAATGTTCATTTCATTAACATTCAATGGAATCTTACCGACAGCTTGTGCACAATCCGAATGAAAAAAAACTTTGTGTTTGCGACAAATTTTACCAATTTCTTCAACAGGTTGAATGACACCAATTTCATTATTGACAGCCATAATTGATACCAAAACAGTATCAGGACGGATAGCTTTTTCCAATTGTTCTAGGTCGACTAATCCACTTTCAGAGACTGGCAAATAGGTAACATCAAACCCCTCATCTTGTAAGTGTCTTGCAGAATCCAAAATACACTTATGTTCCGTTTGAGAAGTGATTATATGTTTCTTGGTCTTGCTATAAAATCTTGGAACACCTTTGATGGCCATATTGTTAGATTCAGTGGCACCACTTGTGAAAATGATTTCTTTTGGATCAGCACCAATTAAATCAGCGATATGTTTTCTAGCAATTTCAATCTCTTTATCAGTTTCCCAACCATAACTATGAGTATTCGAATGGGGGTTCCCGTATAATCCAGTGTAAAAATGTAACATCTTATCCAATACTCTTGGATCTGTAGGTGTAGTAGCTTGCATATCTAAATATATTGGTCTGGTACCGTTTGAGTCATTTGGTTTGAAAGCACTGTTGATGATACCAGCACCAGGCACATGTTCAACAGCTGGTTCTTTCAAAGCAGCACCGGAAGCTGTTGTAGCATTTGCTACCCTTGAAGTGTTCAATAATCTTCTTTGTATGAGTGGCCTAGATGTTCTAGCCAATGTTTTCAAGGATTGCATCGTATTATTAATATGACTTCAGTAGATGATAATATAGAGGTGGCAACAGAGATAAAAAGGTGATAACAATGGTAATTCACTTGATTTTGATTAATCACGATAAGAGGAATATCCACTTGATGTTGGAAAGGATAATATTAGAAGAGCAAAGCTGGTTTTCTGGTATGAGAAATGGCACTTCCTGAATCGTGATTAAAACTTTTTTAGGAATGTCTCAGTACTTTTTTTCAATTCGGTTTTCCACCTAGCCAGTTCGGCCGTAAATTTGCGCCTTTCGATTTGAATTTTAGCGGAGATTACCCTCTCCTTTCGGCTTTGTTACATAAATTATTATGTCATCATTCTGACTCACCAAATTTTCCACTTTGGGAATCTCAGCTTTTTCGAGCTCGGCCATTTCGAAGTAGTAGCATCTTAGGGTACCACCCACCCAATATTCATCAACTATAATCATATAGATCAATAGACTTATCGATTGGCTCTCAATGTCGAATTACAGTGACTTTATAGTGTCACTTCTAGTATGTTATGCTCTTGTTCATTCCTTTGCGTTTGTTTTCATACTGACTGTCCGACAAAATAGAGTGGGGCTGCCGCTGGTACATCAACTGATCTAACATTCTTCCCAATTGATACGCTGAAGACAAGATTACAAGCAAAAGGTGGGTTTTTCAAAAATGGTGGTTACAAAGGTATATATAGAGGCTTGGGATCTGCTGTGATTGCATCTGCTCCTTCTGCGTCTTTGTTCTTCGTCACTTATGATACTGCAAAGGCCAAATTAAACCCTTTTGCTAAAAAAATCATCAAAAATGAGAGTCTAGCCACAACAATGACACATATGCTTTCTGCCTCAATGGGTGAAATATCGGCATGTCTTGTTAGAGTCCCTGCTGAAGTGATTAAACAGAGAACACAAACCACAAAAGGTGTCTCATCTTTTGATACATTCAAATTGATCTGGAGGAACGATAAAAATGAAGGATTGATTAGAGGATTTTATAGAGGATGGGGTACCACTATCATGAGAGAAATCCCATTCACCGTAATACAATTCCCACTCTATGAATGGATGAAACAGAGTTGGTCTAATAAACAGGGATCTCCAGTCAATCCTCTTCAGGGTGCCCTTTGTGGGTCCATCGCAGGTGGTATTGCAGCTGCACTTACAACACCTCTTGATGTATTGAAGACTAGAATGATGTTGCATGAAAAAAGGGTGGGTGCATTATATTTAGCAAAAGTGATCTTGAAAGAGGAGGGTATCAAAGTATTTTGGTCTGGTATTGGACCAAGAACTATGTGGATTAGTGCTGGTGGTGCTATTTTCTTGGGTGTTTACGAAACTGTGAGTTCCGTTTTGAAAAAGATCAAAGATTGAGATAGGTCGATAGATAAGTAGATCTACAGATGGTCTATGTGATGAATTTATAATAATGCATGTTTTTATAGATGACCATCTACCTTGCTGTTATCAAAAGTCTCTTACCAACCTTTTTCTTCTTTGCATATTTCATTATGAAGTTTTCATACTTGAGGCCTTTAGAGTTGAACTCTTGAATGAATGGAATCAACTCTTCCAAGTCCCATGTTGACTGTAGTTTAAATAAAACCTTCAGTCTATTGAGTATATCAGCTGGCAAATTCTCCTTAGAGATATATTGGATTCTCTCATATAATGGAGTAAAGAAATAACCATTGAGTAATGATATCTCAAGGGGACATTCAAAAAATGGAGGAATCTCCGATTTCCATTTGATTAGGAACTCATCAACTGGTAATGCTTTAGACGATGCATATTTTCTCAAAGAATGAACACCATACCAGGTAGAGACCTTAATTCTGTCCATCTTGAAAGGTTCCATAAGAGTTGACGAAAACTTCCTCAAGACAGTCTCTACTATATCAATTGACAGGTGTGAGCTTTCCTCATTGACACTGTTATAGGTCTCAATCAGAGACAGCTCGTCATATTCGAGTTCAGCCGCTGCTATTGATAAAATAATGATCTGTAGAACCTCGGTGATGAAATCATCAGATAGGATGATCGCAAGACCATTCAATGAAGATCCATTCATCTCAAACCAAACTTTATCGAACTCCATTTCAGAGATTGCTGACCTCTTTTTTAGTTCATCTGTCGTCACATGGTCACCTCCAGTATTTATCAGTTCATTACCATCATATAATGGAACTTCAGTAGTTGAAATATTACCAGCTCCCAGATGAGCTTCAAATACGGACGACATTGAAGTATATCCTCTGAATGCATCTTTATCTTCATCAAAGGTCTGAGTGAGCACGAGAACAGTGTTTGAGTGATTTCTTTGTCTTATCTGGAATGTCTTGTCTCTTGTGCATATCACAATATCTGAATCTTCAGTTGGAGCTTTGATATATAGTGGTTCAACTTTCTCCTCAATAACTTTCAATAGATCAGGCGTCAGTTCCAGAAACTTGTAAGACTTGTCCAGCACCAGGTTGGATAGCATAATATATTCCTTATGTGTCATCTCCAATCAGCCCAGCAACAACTGGATCCCACAGCTACTCTATCACCGCACACATCATATCCAACTTTGAAACGTACTTAAACGCGTGATAAAAATCGAAGAGGTTCGCGTTGATTATATAATCAGAATATTCAAGATCTGGTTGCTGTGACAACCACCATTCAGGAAAAAAGGTAAACAAGAATTAAAAATCCTTGATCTTGAAAAAACAGAGAAACAGAATGTTTTACGAACATTGCCAGAATCTGCTCACTTAGACCAATAGAGTCTTGGAAATGGAGAAACGCATTGCCTCGAGCTTGTACGACGAGAAGTTCGAGAAGTTCAACAGCACTCTCTCGCTCAACAAGAAGACTGAGCCTGCTTTGAACGTCGTAAAGCTTACCAACAATATCTATACAGCCGTAAATAACAATCACAAATCTAAAGAGGAATGGTTGACCATCTCCAAGTCGGCTGCTTTTTTCAAGGGATTTGATAGAATTTTAACTGACATAATCATTATGGTTTATGAAAATCCAGATACAAAGAAGATTGGAAGTGTTTTGTTCTCAATATTAGGTGAATTTTGTTTCCATTCTTTGACCATTGATCATAAGTCGAGATTCTTTGGTGCTTGCAAAAACTTGAGAGCTGAGTATAAGGATTCAAATGTTAGAAGATCACTAGCTGTTACTCTTCTGAAAACGTACTCCTCGTTGGACTCAGAACTGCTGAACAACACACTAAAGACTGGTCACTTGTACGAATGGGACGAAACTATCGCTGGAGAAGTCGCTTCTGATATGCAATTGATCACTTCCAAAACACCAGAGCAGATTGGTACTGAACTACTAGACATAGGTTTCCTACAATCACACTATATTGGCTCTACGATCTTGGATGTTATTTATGATAATCGACCAGAGGTTATTGACTCTAATAACAAGCTCGTCTACTTACTTGGAAAACAACTTGACAGTCTTTTTGACCCTTTAACAGAATACTCACCAGAATCAACACCTCTGCTTTATATCCCACCAACAATCAACCGGTCAAACGATGACGAATTAGTTGAGACCATTTGCAAAGAGCTTCTGCAATTGCAAGAGAATACCACAACACAGCTGGTGAAGTTTTTAAGAGAAGTTGTGGTTCCAATCAGGATGAAGAGTTTGACCAATACTGCCGATGGTCTTTCAGCCCCGCTTGCCAATCAAGCATTTCCTCCTACTATTGATGAGATAACAAGAGTCAACTGTCTCTTTCTTGAATCTTTGACATCTGCAGCACCATTTGGAAGTTTTGAGATTGTCAAGGCTTGTGGAAGTACCATTCCATATTTCTACAAAGCAATCATGCGTCATGAATCAGCGTTGAGGACATTTGCAGATTCCCTTAGAGACTTTCTTCAGGATTATAAACAGTTGATCCCGGATAATTATTCTGAAAGACAGATTGAGTCAATTTTGAAGTCATCGATTAACTTGACCAAGATCAAGCTGATACTGAAGAGATTGATAGAAACTAAAGTTTGGGATGACTCTGAACTACCGCAGGTGAACTATTATTTTAAAAGTGCTTCCGAAACGATTGACTCATTTGGTAAAGATGATTTGAAACCATATAACAGAAGAGTGTTCACTCCTTCAGGTAAGATATTGACTGAAATCTGTGAAGGATGGCCATCAGTTTTAAGTTACGGTTGGATGAATAGAAAAGTTATTTCGGTATTTGATACCCAGGACAAGCAGAACAATGAACCTGGAATCATCATTCTTTTCAGTGATTATATTGTCTTTGCAACAGTCGAAGTTGACGATGTCAGCTCATTCGAACAAGAAGCATTCAAACCACAGATTTCCAATATTTTGATGAACTCGTTGATGAATGAGAACCCTATCAAGAACATCCCACAATTAAAAGTCACTACCTGGACCAATCTATCAAATCTCGAGGCTACTACATACAGTAAGAACTCAGTACAAATCATAATCAAGAATGAATGTGGTGTGGTTTTCAACTTGCAGCTTGAGGATAGTGCCAAGTTTGTGAACACCCTAAATAAGGCAAAGATTTTGAGTAAGAGATCACCATTCCATTTATTCAAGAATGAAAGGTTTGGATTCACCATATATGCCACAGCTCATGAAAGGGAATCTTATGAACGAGAGACTACTCAGTCGTCTGTCGTTTTGTTTTTGAATATTGATCCTACCGTTGATCTATTGAAAAGATATAGTCTGTTTGCTGGTATATCTGCCAAATTTGTTGATGAGGATACTATCAGTGTTACAGGTCTCACAATTTCTGGTGAAAAGTTTACACACACTGTCAATCCTTCTGACTTATCTAGTTTCTTATCAGAAGAAGTTTCTTGTCTAGAAGGAAAGAAGCATTCTATACAGAACCCTGAATTTTTCAGGACTTTGTCATCTGCCAATAAATCATTGATACTGAACGCCGCTTCAAGAATCAAAACTAAGACATTGCAACATCAATCCAGAGCCTCTAGTGCTCCAACTAGGGTTAAATCCACATCATCAACCAATAGCAACAAGCCTCTTCCAAGGATTGTAAACAATGGCCCGAGACCAATATCATCGGCCAGTGTCAAAGAACAGAAGCCCAAGTCAGAGAAAAGAAAGCTTCTTCATAGACTCTCATCCCTATTCTCAAAGAAGAAGAAGAAAGCTAAAAACATGAACTCTAAACCTGAGTCAAAGAAACTTGAGGCTGAAATATCCAAAGCATCTAACAACAAACCAGAACAGTTCACCTCTACCAATCTGGTTAAACCCCAATCATCGGCCACTCCAGTGAATGGGCCATCTAGATACCCTACTTCAAAGCCAAGTGCACCAGAGACTGATATATTTGATAGCAACATTCAAGAAGTTGTCAGTTTTGATGACTGTAAGACCTTTGAGAGCTCAATGGCTCCGATATTTACAGATGATGTTGAAGCTGAAGGTAACTTAAGATGTTTCGGTGAAGGTAATTGGATTTTGACTAAAGATAACTCATTCATCTATAATAGAGCTAATTTCAATGACAATGAAACCAAAAAGGCTGAAGCTCCAAGACCAATTATTGAGGAGGTATCATCTCATGATGTTGCTCAAAAACAAACCGAGAGCTTGAATAATTCAACACCAGGGTATAAGACTCCCAAAATTGAGACTGGGCTGCCTACATTCAACTCGATGGATGATGAATTCAGATCTCCTCTATTGAAGGTTTTGGTTGCTGGATCCACTGAAACTTTGATAAATAATAAGCCATATATTGATGATGATATATTCTACACACCAAATAGTCTCATGACTGCTGGATTTTACCATTCAGATGATGAAGACATTGATAGTGAGTCTTTACAAGAAGATTTGAGGAAGTTGGATTTTGGTTCATTTGAGGTAGATATTGAAGAATCATCAGTGAATTACGATAAGAATGCTTCTGATCATGATGATTCTCCAGTCAAACGTCACACCAGTGAATTTGTCAAGTACGAGAATCCACCTATGAATGAATTGCCGAAGGAGACAGATGTACCCAAACTGACAGAGAATACTGAAGAATCAATCTCACCTAGAACGCTAAGCTTTAAATCATGTTCAAGCGAAAAGGACAACTGGAAGCTTGCTGATTTGAACTTTATAACTGAAAACGATTCCAGTCCCGAGAAAGGTCTGTTGAATGACGAATCTTATCGTTATCTTGCAAACATAGTGAATGGTTCTCTGCAGATAGATTCTAAGATGCAAAACTCAGATTCTTATATGACATTGCCACGTTCATATTCATCGTTGACTTACCTTGCAGGTTATATTGATAACGATTTAGCTTTGAAGTCAGACCTTTCAAGAGTTACAGAAGAATAAATAGGGTTGAACATAAAGGACATTATACTTATCATGATAAACAAACGTAGTGTTTTTTGAGTAAATCTTTGTTGTTATTTTCGAAAGTTGAATCAACACAGAAAATAAGTATGATTTGAAATCTCAGCGACTAAAAGTGACAGTCTTTGGATCTAGAGGAACCCCATCTGGACCGATATTATTCTGTGAGAGCTTGCTTCTAGTGTACTGCAGTCTTGCTTCATCAAAAGTCAAACCTTTATCCTTCATTAGTCTCAGTATCTCCGCTTTAGCAGTTTCATCTAATCCTTTTCTGGAGTCATTAATCAAATTTCCATTCAAATCAAACTGATCAGAACTGAGCCCACTTTCAAGATCATTCTGGAACGAAGAAACAGCATTATAACCATCGAGTCTGATTCTTCTTCTGCTCAACCAGGCTCTGAATCTGGGTACTGATATTGAGTTGTTAGTTTGGACTTCGGGGATGGCTATGTCATTAATGACTACTTACGCCATCTTGCACGCAAATGAAACAGAACGATCGCTCCAACAACTAAGATCAACAAGGCTGATAAAGTAATATGCTTGGTGCCTATGACAATAGATGGGAAGACCATTGTGTTATTAATGAATATTACTTTGTAGGTTTGAAGGGACGGAGTCGTACCTTTTTTCATGATTGTATTTTCTTGAGCTAAAATGATCGCATTTTCTCAGTAGTTAGCACTTCTACAAACCACCGTAACCATGAGCCCGACCTTTTCTAATATACAAAATACACTGGAAAAGTGACTTAACTACATTTTTTAGAAGTAATAGTGACAATTAACACATTCAGCCGATTACAACTTTTTGAAACATAACGAGAGGATATACCTCATAAAAATATCCAAAAAAAAAAAAAAATACTTGACAACTTAAACTTTTAATTTTGTTCACTTATTTCCCTACTTCTAATTTCAGACCCTTCATGATCTTTGAGCGTACGATATTCTCAATGGACGATCACCATAGTCATAATTATTCAGTTTCTGGACAGCAGCCTCGGCAGATTCTTCTGACTCAAATTTGACAACAGCTTTACCAGCTGGTCTATCGTCACCACCGTATATGATTTCAGCAGCAGAGACACGACCAACAGTTTCGAAAAGTTCAAATAAATCTTCGTTAGTGGTAGCGAATGGAAGGTTATCAACATAAATGGTTTCGTTTTTTTCACCGTTTCCGGTAACACCTGTGGTGAATTCAGTGTTTCTACTTGAGACTGGGGCGGCTCCGTGCTCAGAAGCTCCATTGAGTGGAGCACCGGTGGCACCAGAGCCTGGTATGACACCATTGTTTCTACCTTCACGAACGTCAATAGTTCTACCTTGAACAACTGTACCATGGAATCTTTGGACAGCAGCTAGCACAGCTTCATTGTTGTCAAATGCAACAATACCGAAACCTCTTGATCTACCAGAATCATCTAATTTGACATCAGCACGAGCAATACTTCCAATTTCTCTGAACATGTCTTTAAGGTCTTGCCAATTGAAGCTAAACGGTAAGTTTCCGACAAATACTTCGTAGATTGGACCAGTTCTTGGTGGTCTTTCTTCTCTTCTTGGTGGATATCTGTCATCTCTACCATATCCATCACGACTACCACCATATCTATCGCCTCTCCCGTAACCTCTATCATCTCTGCCATAACCTCTGTCGTCCCTTCTGCCATAACCTCTATCATCTCTACCATATCCACCTCTGTCGTCTCTACCGTATCCACCACCTCTTCCGTAACTATCTCTTCCACCATAACTGTCCCTTCCACCATAGCTATCTCTTCCTCTTCCATAGCTGTCTCTTGAACCTCTGTCAGCAGGTGGTGGATTATCTTGTCTAACGAAGATTTCACGACCCATGAATGGTGTATGGTCAAACTCTTGGATGGCTCTGTTGACATCGTCCTTTGATGAAAATTCAACAGTAGCCATTCCTCTATGACGACCATTTTGAGTGACTATATCAGCACGAATGACATTACCAGATTTTGAAAACAACTCTTTCAGGTGTGAGGAATCACAATCATATGGGATCCCACCAACGAAAACACTGTTGCTGTAGTTTCTATCAGATCTTGGAGGTGGTCTGCTTTCTCTGCTATCTCTATAAGAGTCTCTATCGCCTCTTCTATCTCTGAAATCCCCACCCCCGTATCTTCTTGGAGATCTGTCTCTTTGTTCTGGACGCTCTCTACGTGGTGAAGCATCCCGATTACGGTTATCCTGAAGCTGATTGTTAGCCAGAAAAGTACCAATGGACCTCATTCAATGAATGAAAACTTACATATCCTCCGTCAATATCCATAGCTTCTGACATCTTTTACTTCGAATTGACTCTTTCTGTTGATGTCTCTTTTTTGTTAGTACTCTCAACTTTCAAGAGTTTATTCATTTCTGTTTTTTTTTCGCTACGAACTACAAAGTCAACATATTCCGGGATATGGAGTCGGAATTGACTCGATAATATAACTTCATCCAAAGATCATTTATTTGACTGGGTATGGAATGACTAGTCTTCGGGATACCTCCGTCTCCTTTCCTTCTTCTTCCTCACCTTCAAACTTCAGTCTACAACGACCATCTCTCTTGGTTCCTGTTACTTCAGCAGGATAGAAAGTGGTGGTCTCTGGGTATCTTGCCAGTACTCTCGTTCCAGCTGGATAGCTTATGAACTGAAGTGCTTCTTCTTCTGAAGGTATTGGGATTATATCTTTCCAAGTAGCCTTGTAGGTTTTACCCGGATTCCCATTCTCATCGGGCTCTGGGTCACGCACCTCAAATCTATCAATTGGACTGTTAGTAAGAGTATTTTTAAGTAAGAAGCTAAAACATGAGACTCACTTTGTACCATCTCCTATGATCTTTGTAACTTCACATTGAATCCATTCGTCATCTGCTCCCTTTTGGCGGAGCCTGAATGCCACCTCAGAATTTACCATTATTGAATCTGAATTATTGTAAGGACTTGACCAGTAACTTCTTCCTGTCTTCTGTTTTAGCTCTGCCTTTCTCTTAATCTCAGAGCTAATAACGCCAGATAGGTTCACCAGTATCTCATCTAATACTCTCCTACTCTTCTCCACGTTCTCTTGATGTTTTTTCAAATCTTCCAATGACTCTTTCAATTGTGTCTCGTTCAAGGATGAAATCTTGACTTTATTGAGGCTTTTGATTTCGTCGAAGTTCAACTCTTCATTGCTGCTGAAGATATCCTGTAGCGACGACACCACGATATCCCATTGGCCTTCCATCTCGGTTTCTTTGATCTATTATGTCTTTCTTTTTGTGCACAGATGCTATATAACAAGATCAACTTTGGCGGGAACAATAACAAAGAAGTGAGAGTTACCCGGGGCTAAGCTATCACGTGATTATTGCTTGAAAAATTCAACATGGAAAAAAATCCATCGAGAAACGCTAACAAAGCTCAATCAAGGCTTTCACTGCGAGAGCTCATTCATATCAAAGTCATGTCGTATTTGGGAAGTGGAAGAGCCCTAGGATTAAGCCTGGCCAGATCTTTCATCAAGCTCAATGTCAAGTCATTAGCTGGCCAAACCACCGTAACATCCGCTATTGGTCCAATTGTTCAAGTGCGTACTGCTACAAAGAAAGTCGCAGGTTCAAGAACCAACATGAGAGATTCTGCTGGGCGTCGTTTGGGAGCTAAAGCTGCTGAAAATGAGCCGGTGAAAACTGGACAAATCTTGATGAGACAACGTGGTACCAGATTCTATCCTGGTGAGAATGCCAGCATTGGTAGAGATCATACTATTTTTGCTTTAGAGCCAGGTTATGTTCGTTATTACCTAGATCCATTCCATCCAAAGAGAAAATTCATTGGTGTTGCCCTAAGTCCAGATCTAAGATTACCAACTCCTCATTTTGAGCCAAGAGTTAGAAGATTAGGTTATTACCCAATCGAAGACGAAACAAAGGCCAAATTCGAAGAAAACAATCTAAGTCGTAAAGACCATTTAGCTAGACCACAAATATTGAAAGACCTACAAGAGAGAAACGCCAAAAGAGAAGAACGTCTAAGCCAATATTCTGAATCTCTAAAATCACTGATCCCTTCACTTAGTGAATCAGAATTGAGATCTGTCGCTGAAAGATTTTTGTCAGTGAGAACCCAACTCAAAAATGGTATAACTTTAGCTGATGCCCAAGCTATAACAACAAGTATTCATTTACAAAACCTCAAACTACAACACAAAAAGGGATTAATATCACTTGAAGAACTAGAGCAGTCAAAATCAGGATACTTGAAGTTAACTGAAAACGCTGACAAGTTGGTCTCATTTGATAACAAGCTGAGCCTAATAAGTTATATTTCAGAATCTGATAGAGTCACTAAAGTTAAAGAACTTGAAACTCAACTTGCTGCTTTATTCATTGAGAAAAAGGATAGAAAGACTAAAGAACAATTACAAAACTTAATTTTTGGTTCAAACTTGCTAAATAACCATGAAAGAAAACAATTGATCAGGAAATTCTTGAAACCTGTCTTGCCTGAAGAGTTTGGAATTGGAAAGACCACTGACAAGAAAGCAACCGTTTACAAACGCTGGAATTACGAGAAGAGAAGGATTGATGTCATTCCAAGAACCAAAGAGGCTTTCTTCAAATGAAGAAACATC
The DNA here is from genome assembly GCA_030581995.1 of Wickerhamomyces sp. NRRL YB-2243. Lineage (NCBI taxonomy): Eukaryota > Fungi > Ascomycota > Saccharomycetes > Phaffomycetales > Wickerhamomycetaceae > Wickerhamomyces > Wickerhamomyces sp. NRRL YB-2243. Next base: position 161,955 of record JAKTWL010000019.1, read on the forward strand.
ATAAAATTCATGTACATACAAATCATACTTTCTTCACATTAGAATTTTCATTCTCTTTCCATGAGCTCGTACCATCCTCGTAATTTTCCTTCTTCCATATCTCTGCATTTTCTTTGACCCTTTCTAGTATCCACATTGCTGCTTTCCACCCTTCTTGTCTGTGTGTTGCACTGAGACAGACAATGATACTCTCTTCTTTCACTGGAACATCGCCAAGTCTGTGACATAAGTAAATTTTATGTATCAATTCATCTTTCGTCTCGTTCTTGAATCTTTCTTTTGCTTCTCTTGCAATCTTAGAGAGTGTTCGTACTGCCAGTCTCTGATGGGCTTCATAACTGAGTAATGTCACACTTTTACCTTCAAAACTGTCCCTTGTAGTTCCTCCAAATATAATGACAGCACCAGCATGTTCACTCTTGACAAATTCAACGGCCTCGCTGATCTGAAGAGGACTTGTCGTGAGAAAGACTTTGGATAGTGGATCATTCGTAAATTGAGAATCATCCCAGTACGTATCTTTCATTTTGAAGCGATACCTCAAGACGTTAATAAAATTAATTTCTCAAGTTTCCCTGATGGCTTTCACATGGCTGATTGAGAAGCATGAAGCGGAAAGCAAAAAAAATCCCATCAACAAACTCGGCCACTTCAACGCGCTACTCTCATTGTAGTCCATAGACTCCAACCGACCCAATCATAAATGAATCTTCTGAGAAGGTCATTGTCTATGGCTTCAAATAATGGGTTACATCCTCAGGTCAAGTCCCTCACAGTAAAATTGGACTCCATAGCTCCACGATTCGAAATCCAACCAACCCAAATCGACATCATCCAAGATCCAAAAGATTTCTACTCAACTCTAAAACAAAAAATAGCCTCTGCTACTGAGAGGGTGTTCTTGTCATCGCTATATATTGGTAAAAGTCAAATTGAGCTGATCAGCTGTCTTTCTGATGCTTTGAATGCTAATCCTAAGCTCAAAGTCTATATATTGACCGATGCCCTTCGAGGAACAAGAGAAGCACCTTCACCCTCATCTGCTTCATTGCTTGCACAACTCATACAAAAACACGAAGATCGTGTTGATATCAGAATGTATCATACACCACATCTCAACGGATTCTCCGAATCAATAGTTCCAAAGAGGTTCAATGAAGGTTTTGGATTACAGCATATGAAAATATATGGTTTTGATGATGAGTTGATATTGTCAGGTGCCAATCTATCAACTGATTACTTCACAAACCGTCAAGATCGTTATTATGTATTCAAGTCCAAGGATATTACAGATTATTACTTCAACGTCCAGAACACTGTAAGTTCATTGAGTTATAAACTGAGATATTCAGATAATCAGTCGAAGTTCAAATTATTCTGGCCAACAACTAATCCAGTATCTGAACCAACAAAGAATGTTGATAAGTTTATCAACGAATCTTCTAGAATCCTAGAGGAACTCTTCAAATTGCGCTCAACCACCACCAAAGAACCACCTTCATCATCAACCACTTTTGTCTATCCAATTTCACAGTTCACTCCATTGATGTCTCCAGATATTTCCACTGAAAAGAAATCAGTGCTAATTGTTCTTGATTATCTAAATGATACAAGCATAAAATGGACATTTACTGCCGGTTACTTCAACATGCTTTCACAGATAAAAGCTAAATTGATATCTTCCAAATCCGAAGGTACTGTTATTACAGCTTCACCTCTGGCTAATGGTTTCTACAAATCTAAAGGTCTCTCGGGTCTCTTACCTGATGCCTACACATATCTTTCCAAATTATTTCTAAAAGACGTTCATAGGGCTGGAAAAGAAAAGGATATAACCGTGAAAGAATGGACAAGAGGTGAAGTCAATACTGAAAATGGATGGTCTTACCACGCAAAAGGTATCTGGGCCACCGCTCCAAATGAAACAGAACCATCAATCACAATCATTGGGTCCTCAAACTATACTAGAAGAGCATACAACTTTGATCTTGAGACAAATGCAGTTGTTGTAACTAATGATTCCGCATTGAAGCAAAAAATGAAACAAGAGGTTGACAATCTATTGAAACATACTGAGAACGTTGGCCTGGAGGACTTCAACAAGAAAGATCGTAAACCTAGCTTATTTGTCGTCTTGGCTACCAAACTACTGGGGAAGAGATTATAGAACCAAGGTTTGATTGACCTGTACATATATATATATATAGAAACTCAATAGTCACTCATTGCGTTCGCTATCCTTAAGTTTTTGACTCAATGGCACTAAATATGGTGAAACTTGATTATATGCTTTGCATTGATACAATATGACTCCTGTGAATAATAGACGTAGCTGAGATGGCGGTTAGGGTAATTCTCTGTGGAACTTAGTGACGACTTTTAAACTTACTATTGCTGAGAACACATAGTCTCTATTCTGTTAATAGCTTTAAGTTAGTGATGGTTAAATGGGGCCTCTGAAGTCGACTTTACATACCGCTGTCTCATGGTGGAAGTGTGAATCCTTCGAGTTTAAAAACAGTGATAGTAGTATTATTGATGAGATCATTTCCGCTATAATGGATCCAATAGCCACTTCTCCTGTAGTTATTCTTACCCAGTTCATGGATATCTTTCTTTGTTAGTCATATAATCTTCTTCTTGGTCGTCTCAAATTTATGACTCACCTGTGGAATTAGCTTCACAGCGCCTGATAAAGAGCCCACAAACCAACAATAATCTATAAAGTCCAAGTAGAAGAGACCATATCTTCCCATTTGCGCTGGATAGAATGCGACACTGTTGTAAAGTATGAAGAGCCCTATGAGAACTACCAATGATACCAGTGCGGCAGTTGAATACGACAAGAACTGCAGCTTATGCCTTGAGGTCCTTAACTTCAGGAATTGCAAGATCCTGAGTCCACATGCTATGAATGATATGAGGTAGAGTGTAGAAAGCGCTCTTGATATGGGTATCACGGGGTATAAAGGAAACCTTTTAGAGTATTGGCGTTTTGGTAGTCCATGTAATTGATATGAGAGGGATGCAAATGGCATCAATGTTGTTTCTAGAGCCTGGGAAGCTTGTCAATATTTTGTAATCGTTTTTCTTGCTCTCAAATTGCTGCACCATACCTCATATAACAAGAGATCAATTGATAGGCCGTAGATTGACTTGTCTTTGACGACGTGCTTTGTCTGTGAGACCTGCGAAAACACCTTTCATGTTGTTAGATCCCTCTGTATGGAAGACCTAATCATTATTTACTTACCTTCAACGAGACACATATTATATCCATAACTATTGTTGCAAATGCTCCGTTGGGGGAAAGGAATCCCGTAATCTTCCTCTTTGTGGAAGTTGTAAGTTTTGGTGAATATTGGATAATAAATGGTGTGCGGATGTTTTGGAAAGCGTATAGGCGTATAGGCGTTACTAATTATATTGAAACTTTAGTTAGTGAAAGACGACAGCCACTTCTCGTTGTCTCCAATGTCCCCTTTGTGGAACGGTGCGCTCTATATGAATGCTTGAGTTCAATATGTTGCCACAAATCAATAATACTTTCAGCTAATTAATTATATATATTCATTGTACTCTGGCGCATGTATAAATTAATAAATATGTGTCACGGCCTAGCTGCCGATTTGACATACTAATTATATATAGCGTGCTTAAAATATTTAATTATAATTGAAAAACTCATTAAATATATATTCCTTAAATTTCTAATTATTATCTGGAGAATAACTGTGCACTGTGCGGTACAGCACCAACAATTAGTATGGGAGTTACAAGACAAGATAAGGGCCGCACACTATATTAATGATGTAAATGATTGTGAAGGATCAATGGAGATGGTGGGGCTTAGGCGTAGGCGCCAAGTAAGCACTGATTTGGGAAAGTCGAGTCAACTCAAGATGCAACCGGAACTCGACACCCGCTAATCAAGCTTACCCCTCCAACGTACTCGATAAGCGCTGTAGTTGATAGAAGGCTTCGATAATTGATGAGTCACTTTACAAAATTATATATATCAGGATGATGTTCCACTCACATATTGTGCTGCATTACCCTAGTTTTAAGCACCAACTGAATAGCCAGCAAAATGTCCACAATCGAAGTTCGTCCAGTTGAAAAACATGACTGGGAGGATTGGTTGAGACTCTTTGATTTGTACTTGGTATTTTACAAGACCTCGCTTGACTTGGAAACAAAAAAAATTACATTTGAAAGATTCTTTGATGATTCTGTTCCTGTTTGGTCTGCATTGGCTATTGACACCTCAACGAAACAGCCAGTAGGGTTAGTCAACTACTTGAAACATTACTCTACTTGGTCCATCAACCAGAAGATCTACTTGAATGATTTATACGTTGACGAATCAAAAAGATTAGGTGGGGTCGGCAGAAGATTGATTCAATACGTCTATGATGAAGCTGATCGAATGCAGGCTCCTGAGGTCTATTGGTGCACTGATTTCGATAATCATAGAGCCCAACTGCTGTACACCAAGGTTGGTGAGTTGAAGGGGAAAACTATTTATACCAGAAAAAAGGCGGATTATACATGAACCACGATTCATAGTGGAAGAGAGTTGGCTTTGAATCAAGTAGCTGGCTGCTGATCTTGAATATCCTGAGAGCTAATCAAAGAAATGTTGAAACTTTACATTTACGAATATGTGTAGCCAATTTAAGGGTTACCCGACCTTGGGAAAATCCACGAATAACACGACAACATTCAAAACAAAGACGAACGTCTTCGAAAATCATTATCGAATCACATAAACCAAATTCAGCCAAAGGACAATGGATGACATACCATTGAATGAGTCCGATGAGAATGCTGTTATAAAGACCTTCCGCAAGTTCCATGGTACATACCAAAGATACCTAGATCAAACAACACCACATGTGAGAAACAGATGGATTGCATTTGGAGTTTTAGTGTTCATATTTTTCACTCGTATAGTGATAGCACAAGGATGGTACATCATCTGCTATGGCTTGGGAATCTACCTTTTGAATCTGTTTCTTGCATTTCTTCAACCGAAATTTGACCCATCCCTCCAGCAAGATATTCAAGATGATAACCTTGAATCAGGTCAAGGTAGTGATGAATTCAAACCTTTCATAAGAAGACTTCCAGAATTCAAATTCTGGCATCGTGCGACTGTTGCAACTACGTTGTCGATTTTCCTGACATTGTTCCCATTCACCGACATTCCTGTCTTTTGGCCAATTCTTTTGATTTACTTCATCACTTTGTTTTTATTAACTATGAGAAGACAAATCCAGCACATGATCAAATATCGTTATATTCCATTGGACATCGGCAAGAAGAAATATGGCTCCAAATGAAGCTGAAAGAGGTCTTGCTGTTTACTTAGGTTAGTGCTACTCAGCTGTACATCTTCAAATATGTCATACAGAAATCATATTTTCGTGTTGTAGTATGAAGGTAAGGTCTAAATATCATTTGGTTGAACACTCATGGGAGCCATGGAGGCAGTAGCATAACAGACTCATGATTTTTGCCGCCCAATGCAATGTTATCTCGTAAGCTCTGTAGAGTTTCGGTGGAATTCTCAATCGACTGACACAAATTCTGAAAACACAAAACCTTTTCCTTTCTTCTTCTTTCACTTCACCAGTAGTTGTTTAGTGCACATAATCTTCTAGGGTGCTGATGTTGCTGTTAGTTCGTAGTATGAGCTAGGTATGCGTGGTGGTGTGTTCCTCTTGGGATTTCAAGAGTTGCCTATCGAAAAGGAACTCCAGCCGCCAACATGGACAACGGCTTATTCCTCTTTACTGTTACAGTGCCCTTAGACGACTCTGGTCAACTCGTCTGGAGGTCGCGTGTCTTCATTGCATTGTCCATTTTTGTCAACTTTGTATCATTGAGGGAAGTTGTTTCTGTGCACTACCGCCATACATATTTGCTATTTGTGAACTATCTCCACATCGTGTCTAAGCTTGATTTTATTTATTTGTACAAACCACAGATCACACATCGGGCAAATAAAAGAACGCCAATGCAATGATGGCATAAGTTCCTAATAACATTGCACCCTCTAGCCAGTTACTTTCCCCATCCAAGATCAGATAATTGGTGATCAACATACTGATGAACAGCACTGCTGTTTCAAAGGTAGAGAAATATAGACTCATTGGAACATCAATGATCCATCCAACCAACACCATGAAAGGGGTGACAAACAATGCGATTTGTAATGATGATCCAATAGCGACTCCAATGGCCAAATCCATCTTATCTTTCACAGCAACAACAATTGCGGTAACATGTTCAGCAGCATTTCCAACGATAGGAATTACAATCAAACCAATGAAAGTCTTGGATAATCCACTACTTTTAACAATTTCATCAATGGACCCAACTAATATATCTGCACATAGAGAAACAATGATGGTAACGAACAATAAAGTCCCTATCGACCATGCTGATGAAAGTGATTCCTCTTCTTTTGTTGAAGCGAGTAAGCCAGTATCTTCATCAGTTGAATCGTTATGTATTTCCTCATTGATTCCTTCAAATAGTTGTTTGTGTGTCACTAGTTGAAAAACAAGGTACAAGATATAGATCAACAACAACACAATAGAAGCACCTCTGGATAGTGACAGGATTAGTTTCTCATCGTTCAATTTATCTTTGGAGTCATCAGGTAAAGTGGAATGGAATGCAGCAGGAATCAACAATCCAGCAGTGGCTAATGCCATCAATGAACTCATAGTTTGGGCTACAGTTTGGTTGAATTGTTGTTGAACTCTCCCAATCCCTCCTGCAACAAAACAACAACCCAGAACTAACAGTAAATTGGATAAAATGCTCCCCAACATAGACGCTTGGACGATCCTAACTTGATTTTCCTTCAATGCAATGATTGACACAATCAGTTCAACAGCATTCCCGAACGTGGCATTCAATAAACCTCCTAAAGTTTCACCAACATGTTTCGATAATTCCTCAGTTGCAAATGCTAGCAAAGATGCTAATGGAATGATACTGACGAAGTTCAACCAGAACTCATAGTTTGAACCAAACGATAGTGACTCTGATAATAGACCAAATGGAACGAATATCAACAAATAGTTGACTGGTGACGATTTCCAAAGAAGTCTCAAATTCCTGGTGATTATAGTCTTTGTTGAAGAACTCATCTACTTTTTCTCTTATCTTTCTGAGAACCAACTTCTGATTGGAATTGAATGATGAGTGGGATACAGTTTTCTGATAGTACCTGAAAAGATGAAGAAGGAGAAAGATGTAACAAGTTGACGATTTGTTATCGAAGAGAATTTCACAAAGTTTTTTAATTTCGTTGAAAGAGAAAAGTCCGAAATTGGCAAAGAAGGGTTTTTTTGCGAAATATCAACAGCGTCGGGATTATTGCCATAGGCCCCCGCCTTTTAAGGAACATTTCAAAGCCACGTGTTACGCTCGTTTGTCACATCACATGCCTAAGTCATGTGATCTACGCGACAGTCACGTGAATATCACATGATGATATAACGAAGTTATTTTACAGTTTTTCACCAACTTTTGCTTTGTACAATCAAAATGATGAAATGAGATGAGTGGTAATCACTCCATTACCTATTTATCTACCACTGGTTGAAGAGAGGTAGTTGGAAGATACTCATGTGTTCTGAACACTCCAATATCATAATTTTAGGATCGTAGGAGCGAAACAACGGCCAAAAATCTTTGTTTACTCTAAGACAGTGTATCCTACACCTGTGAGGTTGAGGTGTCAGTTACATTATCAATAGTCTCACAATCATGGCTTTCTTGATCAACCTCTCAGTCGGCAAAAAGTTCATCGTTATCAAGTACATACGAAATCTCCCAAGTAGATATATATATATATATAACGGAAAAGTGTACAGCTACGAAATCCTGTTGAATATACTACAAAGCTTTAGGATATTCTTTAGTATGATCTAATCCGAGAGGTTTTAGGTCTGAGAAGTACATTAAGGTCTCTAGAGAGAATTGTCTGGAGATAATTAGTGGTATAAGTATAAGTGATTTGCCTAATACTGAGAATAGTTTTTGTTTAGTTTCAATCACCAAATATATTGTGTGTTAAGTTATATAGAAAGTGTGACAGATAGTAAAGCGATAAAAGGTAGGCATAGTAACTTTTTACACTCCTCATAATCGGAAAGCTCAGTACTTGGTATGCATCGGTTCGGCTACCACATGCATTCAATAACTGATATTCAAAATCATTTGAATATCAGATGGGACTCCTAAAAACTTCGAGTACAGATCGTGCATATAATAATGCTTGAATCTCCAGACAACGAAGTCACCTTGACTCTCGACCTGCACTGATCTTCTGCCACTTCTGGATCTTTATATTCTTCAACAGCTCACAGAACTATTGTCCCAAGTTTGAGTGCATGCTCCAACTACAGTTATGTGGCGGAAACCTACAAATACACGGCACTCCACTTTTCAACTGGTTTATTGTGTCTAGTTCATTTGCGTTGAGCGCCTCTGTTCATGTTACTCTCTTTCAATGTGAACGATTCGCTGTCTCTTACGTCTGGGAGTTCATATATATTCTAGTAAACAGATGTATCCCCTTAGTAACTGTTCTCAGGTCGTTTCCTACAAACGCAAAAACTAGCTGTAAGACCTTTTTGCTACTGTGCTATTATCATGACCGTGTCATGCTTCTTCAGTCTTATACTCAGCTCAAGTCTGTGACAACTCACTACCAGATAGTTCAGAGATTCTTCCATTTGAATTGAGAGCATAAAGCACAACGAAACTCTGCCGGTTAATAGTCCGACTCATCTCTTTCTGGATCCCAGGGGGCACACAGCTGAACATAAAATACCAAAAGGAAACCAGCTGTTTGAATTGGCAATCATTCTAAGGGATGACAGCAAGTATTCTCGCATTAACGGATAACACCAATGGTTTGGATACCAGCTTTTTGCTAACCAGCTCATAGAACCTCTACCACACCTTATGGCCGGTGACCTGTCCTAAGGGACAAAGGGGGTGGATAACAAGGGCTGGTCATTCCCCTGGATAAATGAATTTCTACTTCGGTTGCAGCTTCACACTAGCAACCATAGCAATATTATATATCGCACCTGACTGCTACAGTAATCATTTTTGTAACTAGGGAGATTGCTGCCCAACCTGTTGAAGATACTAGAAAGCTCTAGGATATTCTTTAGAATGATCTGCTCCGAAAGGTTTTAGGTCTGAGAAGTACATTAAGGTCTCTAGAGAGAGGTAATTAGTGTTATAAGTATTAGGGCCTAGTTTTTGTTTAGTTTTAAGTACCAAATATACTGTGTGTTAAGTTACATAAGAAGTGTGGCAGATATTAATGCGATAGAAGGGAGGCATAGTAACGAGTTGAAAATTGAATCCTAAAAAATTTAGTTATGCCAAACAATCTAAATGTACTTATCGATGGATAGTATTATCAACTTCTACTGTTGAACTAATCAAAGCCTTGGTGAAATGGTTGGTATTATCTAGAACGATTGTAGTGATAGCATTCTAGATATTTTGTATAAGCATGAGAGTTATCACCAATATGTTTTGTATAGTTTTGGGAAATAAGAGGATAAGTTTTACACATCATAAAAGGTGGATAGTATTATAGAACCGAGATACTGTAAAAACGAGGTGTACCGAAGCGTTATCTGCTCCAACAGTGACATGATGTTATATTAGTTACTTAAAATTAAACACAAACTAATTCCAGTATTAGGCTAACACCCTAATACTTATACCACTAAATATCTCTAGATAATTAACTCTAGAGATCTTAAACTACTTCTCAGAGCTGCATACTCTCTCTCAGCTCAACACACAAACAATTCTCTCTTGAGACCTTAAAATACTAAACCTTCTCGGATTAGATCACAAAACCTTCTAGTATATTCAACAGATACGTTCTATTTCTACATCCACAATGTTGAATATTTCGGATTGCCTGAATTCTAAGCTTTTCTCAGACCAGATTCAAACCGGAAAGTAGCAAGAGATTTAGTGAACATATCTGCAATCAGATCTTTGGTATCAATGCTGTTGATATCAATCAGACCTTCTTCATTTTTCTCACGAATGTAGTGAAATATAACATCAATGTGCTTGGTTCTAGCATGAAGGGCATTGTGCTTTGACAGTAAGATAGCACTTTCATTATTCTCAAAGACTTTAACAGGGAGAAGAGTACTTACACCTAGCTTTCAATAATTGTATCAACCAAGCAGTTTCTTTCACAGCTTCAGTTAATGCAATGTCTCAGTAGAGCTTAAGGTAATCTTCTGTTTCTGGGACTTCCACGTGACAGCAGTTCCACCTATAGTAGAAATAAAACCAGTAGTAGATTTTCGATCTTCAATTGAGTCAGCATCAGAGGCATCAGAAAATACCTGTAAATCAATACCATCACCAGAATTCTTTGAATAGACCATTTCAACATACAACAAGGGCCCTTAGCTCCTAATATAATAAACTCATAATATACTCTATGGTCAAAGAACATCAGAAAATATCCTGACTCCTTGTCATTGAATGGGATAGGTTCTGAAACGTTGTTCCTACTGTTGATAGCAGTTGTGTTGATGTGTTGAAAATACTAGAAAGCTCTAGGATAGTCGCTGAAACTGTTGCAGGCTCATATTTATCACCTAAAATATTAATGAAGAACATCTCCGTACGTTGCCTTAGCTCAGCGTTAGGCTCTAGGAAGGATGATGCTCGCCGCCTTGGCCGTTTCCAAAGGAAAGGTGAGGTTCAGAAGATTTATGGAAGCTTTCTGGCTAGTATACTAATTGAATATGAAATAGTGCAAGTGACAGCCCTAATTTGTCGTTAATAAAACCTATATTTGTGAATTTATCTTTGATGAATTTGTCGGCAGAGATGTTATAGGACTCAAAAGGCTAACAGGGCCATATACAACTCAGGGGTGAACCCCCAACTTGAAGTCTTCTTATCAATCTCATTCAACATATCGGGTGGGAATGGAGATCAAGTCTGATTAATGATGTCTGCAGGGAGGAAGGGAAGCATTTCAAAAAATGATGCAAGAGGGATTCCACAGCAGAGTATCTAATTTTCTCAAAGAAATCACATATCACTCTTGTCGATGGGTATCACAAAAGTTTTTCAAGCTGTTGGTCTGAACGACTTACGAGTCATCATCGTCTCATACTATGTCCTGGTTCTTATGTCCTCTCTCTCTCATAGCCCCAATATAGCTATAGGAAAAGTGACAATAGCGATGTAATGAGACGGTTGTAATAAAGATAGACACTAAGACATCAAGAAATGTGACCAGGAATCTAGAAACATCAATCAAACATCATCTCCAAATGGGGGAACCAGATTTATACCCTCTCGTGAATAGCCGCCGTCAATATCATAATTTGATTGTGGAGACTGGAAAACGTTGTTGGGACTGAGCTATTATAATAGCTTTCACACCTTTTCATATCTGCATCTGTAGAATAATTGCAAAATTGACACGAGTGTCGACTGGCAATTAAAGCTTATGAGATCAAGATTAGATCCATTCAAAGTTTTGGGCGACGTTGGGTTTATAATATAGTAATTTTTATAATTATGGGGTAGCTGGAGAAAAAAAAAAGTGCGCACAAAAGCACAAAGCCAGGAATTTAAAGTGCTAATTTCGTCTTTCGGGAATATTCCTATTATGATAAACTGCAAATATTCAAGACTTCTAGTCCAGCGCTCTAAGAAGTCACATACTGCGAGCTGCGAAACACTTTTAAACCAGACTACATGACCTCTTGGTTAATCGGCAGCTAACCGAAAGGCATCAGAGCTATCAGGCGTTTTGCGATGTTGGTTGTGTCAATATGCGGAAACTCAAGTACATCCTAACACCAAAATAATTTACGCGCGCTCAAAAACTGAGAGTATTGAAAATGGACGTGAACCCTTTTCGTGAAGACTTGTGTCAAGAGATTGTCGATCCTTTCTGTGAGGCCCTATTCATATAACGTAAAACGTCGAGCCTCTCATGACAGGCTTCAGAATGTTCTTTCAATGGATTCTGCCTTTGCTTTTTGCCGTCTCTTTTGCCTCATCAGCCGAGACCTTTCCTGCTCCACTTACCAAACAGAATTTTGATCAGAAGTTGGCTTCAGGTTTACATCTAGTTGAATTCTTTAGTCCTTATTGTTCACATTGCAAAAGTTTTGCACCTATTTGGGAGAAGACATGGGAAGACTTTCACGTTGAAGGAGAAAGACTGGGCGTTGGTTTGTTGCAGGTGGACTGTGTCGAGAGTGGTGATTTATGTAATCAAGAGAAAGTTCTAGCATACCCAAGTTTGAGACTTTATGGTCCAGATGGGTTTATTAAAAATTACCCAAAGGGATGGAAGAGAAAAGAGGAAGACTTGATAAGGTTCCTCAAACAACAAGCTCTCGAGATTTCGGATCCTAACCTTCAGCGTTCATCACTTTCAAATCTCATTACAACCGATAAAATGATTGAAATTCTAGCACAGCCGATAACAAAACCATATTTGATATCACTATGGCCTAGCTCAGACTTAGATGATTTAACAAAAGTTGATATATCCAAGTTCCAGACTCCTTTAAGTGATGATGCTGCTGACTTTCAAAGGGCTTGGAATGTTGTATCGAACCAGCTAGGATCCTCCAAAATGCTAATTGGACACTTTAATTGTTTGTCAAACAAAAAAATATGTGATAAGATAGGTGTTAGTTTGTACACACCAAGTGTTATGCTGGTGTTGCCTACTTTAACTAGTGGTAAGGTCATCATATACGATCAAGATATCTACGATTTGACAGCCAAAGACATCGTTGATTTTGCAGAAAGGGTGACTGAAAATGCTAAATTTAAATACACGGATATCACGAAGATCACGGATAGTCAAAAAGTCACTGTGAGCTTGCCATATTTTGCAGATATTCCAGAAGGAGCTGATATACACTTTGTCTATGTGTATGATCAAGAAACAGTTACCCCAGAAGATTTTGAAATACTACCATACTTGACTGAACCGCTATCCAAACTACCAGGGACATATATCTACAAGTCAAACCAGACCGAGCTCTTGCAAGTGCCTCTTGTTCAGAGACAGAATAGAATCAAAGAGCTCAATAAAAACATAGATGATCCAGATCAAAAGTTAGTATACAACGATCAAAGAGGTACGATTGAGCTCTTGACTACCCTCCCTACCCTTTTGTGTCTCAAAGAGTACGGCCTGTCTCACGAAGTATTCCACGGTTTTGGTCCAAGTGACATAAGAGATCAGTATAGAGTTATAGACTGGATTAGGGAACAATCAACACCAATGTTGAGAGAGTTTACAAGAAAGACAGCCAAGAACATTCTAAACAATGGAGGCGATACAAAAATCGCAATTTTACTGGCAGATCCAAATGATGAGAAAATCACCAGAAAAGCGTTCAATTTTTTCATGTCTGGACTTCAAGAATACTTGGAAGTGAAAGGAGAGTACAGTTATCAAAAGATCATCAGTGATCGTAAGCTGAAACTGGATGAAGTCAAAGATCTCAAGCATAAGAATGCCAAGTCTGAGAAAATAGTGAAAGCATTGTCAAAAGAGGTTCATTATGAAAACGAAGGAGGTGTTGATCTTGTTCACTTGGATATAAGTAAGAACTCAGAATTATTGACTGAATTTGGGCTAAATATCGATGGAAGAATGCCAAATGCTGGTGATGTGATCATTATTGACAAGAGTTCGAAATTCTACTATGATACAACAAAATCGGGTACCAGATTGACCACTGTTGAAGGTGGAAGGGATCTTGCTAAGACATTGTCAATACTATCTGGCTTTGAACCTGGCAGCATAAAGAAGAAGTTGAGGAACTCTCCATACGGGCCAACTCTAAGATTCATGGATTACATACATAAGTTTGGTATTGTGGGTTATGTTGTATGTATCATATTGGCTGGTGTCCTTCTTAAAAGAGCTCAAAAGACCAGAAAAAGTAGATCAATAAGGTCCACTAATGGTCAGAGCATTCTCGATGATCCAGCGAAGTTTGACTGAAAATATATATGGTTGCTCAGTTAAAGATTGTACTCATTATTTCCCGATTACCGCATCTATCGATAGAATAGAAAAGAGGAATTTAGAGACGTGAATATTCCGACTCAAGCTTTTGCTATTGTCCGTGATTCTTATGTGCGACCATTGAAGAATGGGGGCTATGAAAGTGACTTCGTCACGTGGTATTTATTTTTGTGTGCTGTGGGCTTGCGAGATCTGATATCCTGAAATTTTAACGTAATTATACATGCGATGGAACAACAGTCAACAGCTCCCAAGCTACTTCTCCGCAATTCCGATGTTCTAGCACCCAATTCATGAACGCCTTGTTAATTAAAAGGAACAAGACAGTGGGCAGTGGCACTGGCAGTGGCAGCCCCGGAGCTGACCCTGACTTCGCGGCTCGCGCCTCATCTCGCGCCGCATTCACTGATCAACGCAGCGAGCCCCTGGCAGCTGCCGGGTTTCGAAAAGACTTAGCAGTCAGGAGGATATGTTTAACTCTAAGACACTGTGGTTGAGAAGGGTTGATATTTGAACATTTAGGAAGTCACTGATGATTCTGACAAAAAAATTTCGCTCAGTATTACTTTTTCACCTACAGTTACCATCAATACCCTCCTACAAGTGAGATATCCTCGAGAAGATAGATAGAAGAATGACGAATACCTCAGCAGTTGCACAAATAGCTATGAGAGAATGGACTCTGATCCTAAGTCTAATTTTTGGAGGATGCTGCTCTGCGGTTTTCACATTGGAGAAAGTAGTGTCGAAGACTCCTGAGGCTGGTAATTTAGTGACTTTTGTCCAATTCCTATTCATTGCTGGTGAAGGATATATCACATTCTTTGATAGATCGAGGCCACCTTTCTTCATAAAGAAAAATGAGGTTCCAATGAGAAGATGGATCTGGGCAATTGTTCTCTTCTTTCTGACATCCATAATGAACAATTCAGTCTTCATATTCAAGATCTCAATCCCTATTCACATTATATTCAGGAGTTCGGGAACAGTTGTCGTCATGGCTGTTGGTTATGTTATGGCGAAGAAGAGATATAACCGTATTCAGGTTATCAGTGCTGTGTTTTTGACTGTTGGTGCAGTGTTAGCGACGTTGTTCAAAGAAACTGAGATCTTTGCAAAGAGAGATATTGAATACGATCCGCAATCCACAGGACTTTCAGCTAGATTCACAGAAGACGCGTTATATCTGATCGGCCTTCTTGTTCTATTTATAGCAGTTGTGCTTATGGCAGTTATGGGTTTATACAATGAGGAAACGTATAGAAAATATGGCAAGCATTGGAAAGAGAACGTTTTCTACTGTCATCTATTTGGACTACCAATGTTCTTGTTAATTTGGCCGAAAGTTCAGAGCGAGTTTATCGAGTTATGGAACTATCCAGAAGTCTATGAGTTCCTGGGAGTGAAGGTCCCTAGACAGTTATTCTATCTTATATTGAACGTCTTAACACAATATATCTGCATTAGAGGTGTTAATATGCTTGCTGGTAACACGACTGCACTGACAGTCTCAGTTGTGCTATTATTAAGAAAGTTTACAAGTCTGCTGCTGAGTATGTACATCTTTGACAACACATTGAGTCTCACGGGCTCTTTTGGGGCATTTCTGGTCTTCTTTGGTGCATTCTTATACAGTTATGGATCCACAAAACCAAAACAGGGTACTAATTACAATACTCTTCCAATAGCTGAACACAAAACAAAGATTGGGCTTACTAAGTTGAACAAAACCGAAGATTAGACCATATTTTTGAAATCGCTCTCAGCTGTTGAAACATACGTTTGTTCTTGCCGTCACAAATTCCCACCTAGAGAATAAGAAACCAGAAGTTCACCTGCTTTGTAGTGACAAATCCTGAGTAATCAAAGTGGGCACATTACTGTATTTGCTTAATGTACTTGGTACATGGGATAAGAGCGTTGCAGTTTAATTACATACTCAACGAAACAAGGTGGGATCATTTGAACTATTGTTTTGGTACCGTTTGGGGATTGTTTTAGTGGTGGTTGGTTTCTGATGAGTGGATCAATAGCCTTGGATGGATGCCTTGACCGCACTAGCCGGTGCTGCTTTCCAAGTGAGTCTTCTACATTGTTTCATGGATGGCTGGTGCTAAAGTTTTACTGGCATTGTTACTGGGATCTTGAACTCTGATTTCCCTATGTCTGATTGTGAAACTGCAAGAGCGACCCCAAGAGGTGCTTTCAATTGTATTGATTATATAGGTTCGATGAATGGGATAAATTGAAGGTTCTCAATAGTCTTTCAAATCATTCCAATATGATTCTTGTTGGCTATTATTTGTTTCTCCTCAGAACCACCAGGATATTTGATCAATTTTAACGAAAAGGAAAGAGCTTAAAGCTTATTACAGAAGAAAATGAGCGATGATGTATTATTTCTCTTCCTGTAATAAAAATAATTTATAATCTGCATTCATTGAAGAGATACCAGTATCATGAGTAGTGAGTAGAATTCTGATTGTTTGACCTTTGATCAGATTCCACTGATGAATTTCCAATAATGATTGAATGGGTAAAAGGGCCATAATTATTAGACTGTTCATTTGGTGTTTGTGTAACACCATAATTGTACACTTTCAGAAAATCAAATTTTTTTTCCTTAGTTATAACAATTGATCCCAAATTATTTGCAGTATTCTGGTAAACAATGAATCTATCAGTACCTTGCCCTGTTAAGATAAATTCCGAATGAACAGTAACTCTCACTGATTCATATATGGTATGAGATGAAACAACTTTTGGATTTAGATGATGAGTTACCTGCCATCTCAGAGTATTGGTTTTGAATGTATTCTCTTCCTCGACACCATCGATAACAAGATACACCGCGGACTTTTGTTCGTATTTGGTTCTTTTTGTACTAAAACCACCTTTGGCTTTTGAATTCTCATACCGTAATCTTACTTTCAACAAAAAGGACGGATTTTGAACTGGTCTTGAAAGGGGTTGATCTTCAAGAAAATTGAGACCCGCGAGTTTGCTATAGAGATTGAAAGAATATGGATTGAAGATGGTGCTCACTGATTCTTCTTGTTGCCTTTCCTTTAACCATCGCCTCAGAAGGACAATTGAAGTTAACTTCACCAGCAGGATAAGTCCAATGATAAGCTCTAACTATCAAGAAGGTTTCTCTGACCATCAAAAGCCAGACAACGAAATGGGAATTAGGATGGAAAACAATCTTACCATTATCCTCATTTAGTCCAAAAAATTCAACATTTAGTTCAATGATCAATTGAATAAGCTTCAGCATAACATTTCTCTGATTTGATCTGGGATTCATAAAAGCATCATCAATTAACCCTGTTTCAAGAGGTATGGATTCAAATCTGAAATATCCAATAAGCATCTCTCTAACTGTATTCTATTGTTTTGTTAGTTTATGATCAAAAGGTTTTTCCTAGCTCAAAGCGGTAACACTTGCAATCAAATAAAATTATTCACAAGCATGGGAGTTTCAGGTCGAACCTTAGAAGAATATGTTTTGTAGTTTAATAGAGGAAGAATCTCATCAACGCTGATTTCCGGTATGGTAATCTCAGGATGGGCATCACGTTGAATAGAGATGTTAAAATATGCATTGTTGATGGTTTCTTGAGAATTATGTGATCTAACCAACTCAGATGGGAACTCACCTAATAGAACTCTGATTGTATCATAGTAAGTAGGACCATTGTGTGACATCTTCAATCAATTGAGCAAGAAAAGCACAATAGTATTCAGGGATAGCTGAATGCTTATATTAATCAACAAAGTAAACATTATTATCAACCTATTATGTAATCTGATGTATAAGATTCTGTTTTTTTTTTTTTTTTTTTTTACAAGAATTTAATGAAATCGGTGTATTTTCCATCAAAACCTTTTCGATGAAACGACAGAAAATTTCACTAAAAAACGGTTACTCAATTCCCCAATTCATATGAGAGATAGAGCATTGGTAGAAGCTTACTAATATCTAGTCATTGTGCTAAGATTATCGCTTCCATATACCAAAATTTGATCTTGAAATGGAGGGATAATATTCCATGAAAAGACCGTATTTTAAAATTGGGAAAAAAAGTTCTTTATTCTTTTCGAGAGATCAACAATTTTCATGAACAGGTAGTTCATTGATTGAACACTCCATATAACTTCTTTTAACTCACATTTAAGCATTTGTATATCAAGAATCTCCTATCTAAATATGGTACATATTCTGTGTCAATTCTTGAACCTTATTTGAATTTGTATAGGTCTTTTCATAAAACGCCTTCTAAAATCATTGATTATAATCCGTTTTATGACATACTACTACCGATTGGAAGATCTATCATTTGTGTATATATGACTGTAATTTTATCAATAACTAACTGGTAAAAAAAAAGTTATTTTCACTTGAGCAACTCAAATGTAGACTGCCTGGAGTAAAATCGATGGATTTCCGCGAACTCAACTCCCATACAAAAGCTGAAAAAAAAAAAATCAATAGATTCCCTCGGCGGTGTTATATAATTAGCACTCACTGCGCCGCGAAAGTTGGATCTGAAACCAAAACAAAAGAAAAAAAAGACACAATAACAATAACAAAACGAAAATCCCGGTCTTCGTACGGTATACGTTTTCCTTTTTTGCTAAAGCGTTCGAAATGGACTCGATCCCCAAGCAAATCAATCAGTTTTACCTTCCAGAATGGCTGACGGTTGAACTGATAGCCAGTAATGTCATCTCCTTCACTCCCCTGTTCTCATACGGGACCACAATCCTCAGTATCCACAAGAAGAAAACATCACTAGGGTTCTCAATCGATATATGTGCCACAATGCTCATTGCCAGCATACTGAGGCTCTGTTACTACTTCATTATACCCTATGAGATTGCTTTGTTCAGACAGAGCGTAGTCATGGTGGTGATACAATCTATCTTATTGAAAGTCTCATTGACGTATAGACCCAAAGAATATTCTTCAACTCATCTCCAGCCACACATTGGTTTACTTGAAAACATTAGCATCTCATATTCCGAAAACATAGCAAATAAAGAGGAGCTTGAGTTTATAAACTGGCTTAATTTCATCGGGAGTGTTTGTTCCATGATGTTCAGGCATTTTGTCAGATTTTTTGACTCAAGTTATCTTAGAGTTGGAAAATTTTGGCAATGGGATTCAGAAAGTTCATATTGGAAATTCCTGTTCAGGTTCGTTGCTGCTATCTCATTTCTTACTATCGTTTTCAAAGATTATCCCAAATTTGGGGGAGCATTAGGTACGGTTGGACTATTTATTGAATCATTACTTCCGTTGCCACAAATATTGTTACTAAGCAAGCTCAAATCACTTGAAGGTTTCAAATTACTATTACTGCTGAGTTGGTTAGGTGGTGACTTTACCAAGATCAGCTATCTGATATTTGGGGCCAAGAATATCAGTTTTATTTTTCTGTTTTTTGCACTTTTTCAAATGTTTTTAGATTTCTACATTGCCTATCAGTTCATCTATTATAAGTATTACTATCAACCGGAACCAGAAGCTATACAGTTGAACGAACTCAAAGTCTAGACAAAATCAAGCACAAACACATACATCAACAAATAAAATAGACTGTGCATTACAATCAATAAAATAAATAAATTCAATATTGAAACCCAAAGGTCATTATTCTATGTACACTTGAGAAAATTTGTATCTTCTCTTGTAATGCTCTCTATATGTCTTTTAAAGACCGAGTTCTGCTCAATTTCATTCATCATTCCATATTGGTGTTTTACTAGGAATGTCTTCAAGCTCTTGTAGTCTCTCACCTTTTCTACCATACGCTCTTAAAGTACGTACAAACTGGTCAGGTTCTTTGTCACCCTCAAAATTTCCTCTCAACATACTAGTTCGTTCCCCTAGGAAGGCACCGTAACTATCAGTGGTCTCCTTAGTGGATAATTTGACTATCTTCACATCAGTAGTCCAATTCTGAGATGAGTTTGAGATGATTGGATGTCTCGAAGTGGATACCTCATCATCAATGTAATTTTTGATGAACACATCTAATCCAACAGGATCAACACAAAGTGACTCGTTTAATTTCTCGACAGATTCAACATGCTCTAAACCATCTAATTGAGGTTCTGATTCTCCTCTTATCAAAGAGTATTGAAGTTCTGATCCTTTATCTTGAAGTATCTCAATATTCTCTTGAGTTATTGGGACAGCAATCACTCTTAGTTTGGTCTCAAATGGGGATACAGAAATTGCCTTCACGATGAATCTGAAAGATGAATTTGGAATCTCAGTTTTAATGATCAGTTCCAGTAATTGATTCCATAATCTCATCGATAGTTTGAACTCATCATTTGCCAATTTGCAAGATAGACCAGTTTTATCGTCAGTCTCCAGAGTTTCCTGTGTACTTTTCTCAGTTAAATCGGGCAATCCAAATGAGTGAATGATCTCATCAATTCTGGATAGGGGCAAATATTCAAACCCAAACATGGTAGCTATATTATGATAGGCAACAAATATCCCATCCATGTTACCAATTCTTGCCTGTAATCCATACTTGATTAGCGTCGACCTGGCAAGGTCTAGCTGTTCTCTTTCGAAAGACTCAAATTTTCCAAATGTTTTGACTAACCTGTACCCTGTTGGTTCACGTTCAACTCTAGCAACATCATATCTCACCGCATTAACGGCTCTCGTTTTCAGATCAAAAGTCCCTGTTCCTGGTAATCTCTCATCTTTGCAATCCAGTTGTGATCTCATAAGAAAATTATCCATCTTAGCATAATGATAGGTGTTTCCTTCAAGTTCTTTATCTATAGTTAAAGTTGAGTCTTTTGGTTTTCTATATTTTTCAAACTCTGATGGTGTCTTCGTAAGTAGTCTCTCTAGGGAATGCCCAAGTAGAGACAAAACAATTTCTTTATCAGTCGATTTATCAGAATCAATAGAATATATACCATCCTTTTGCTTTTTGACAATAACAGCAGCAGCCATCTTAGTAGCTTTGGTAAATTTACCATAAGGTTCTGGATGATGTCTAGTAAAATCCATTAGACTTGCTGGCCTGAAATTCGAGAACAGGAAATGCATCTGACTTAAAACACCAGTCATTGATGACGTTGAACTATAATACTTTTGACCATGTTCTTTTGATAACTTCAGTAGTAGTTTATCTTTAGATGACGTTACGTATTTTGTGATGATATCAAAATTGAACTCTTCGACTGGCATGATTTTATGGATGTATGGATTGAAATTGAAGACTTTCGTTCTTGGATCTTGCAAATAATGAACTCCAGGAGAGAAGAGTATCCTTGATAACTTATGTTTGAGCGTGGGTACATCATCTTGGTCTGGCATCACGATTGGTGTATATGATGAATCAGACGGATTCAATCTGAGTTGAAAAGTGGTTCCTTTTGGCACATCATCAAACATAAGTCTATGCCCTTCTGAAATAAAAAATTGGTATTTCTGGAACTCAGATCCTACCAAATCAACGGGTGTTCTTTTCGATTTGACGTGTGTTCTCTTTATTCTTTGCGGTTCGTAAGTCTTCACATCAACTCTATGTTTCTTGGTGCGTTTGATGTATCTTTGCAGGGCCTTCTCCGTCCTTTTGAGTAGATCCTCAGAAGCAGTATGTACTGTCCTTATAACATATCGGCTTACTGGGTGCCTACTTCGCAGCATACTCCAGTGTCTCTAAGATCGAGAGCTGAAGTAGGAGATGAGATGCTTTCAACAGAAATAACACAATCATCATGACAATAATGAAAATTAATCTGAAAAGCCTGTCACAGGACTAGTTCGCGAAAGAATAAACAAAGTATCACAGAAAAAGTCTGCATAAGTTTGCCATCTCCTTTCTGGGAGCAACTTTCTAAAAGCAGTTGATCTGAGGAAATGGATGCTTCAGACGATGAATACGTTTCACAGGCATCAGGAAACGAGTCTAATTCTGGAATTGCCAACAGAACCAGAAGAAAAGCTCCTACCCAGCTCGAATTGAAAGGTGTTAGTGGTGGTTATTCATGGGAAGACGAGTATCAAAGGAGTTGGGATATCGTTAAAGAAGATGAAGCTGGAAGTTTGGCAGGGATTGTTTCAGGATTGATTGAATCCAAGAAGAAAAGAATTATCAAAAATGTTACACCTTTCCAGAGAGGGATCATCAGAAATCTGATATTGGTGATTGACTTGAGTGCTTCGATGTTGGAGAAAGACTTACGACCAAATAGACATGCTTTGACTATTACAAACTCTATCCAATTCGTTACTGAATTTTTTGATCAAAATCCGATCTCACAGTTAGGGATAATAGTCATGAGAAATGGAATTGCTGAATTGGTGAGTCAAGTTAGTGGGAATCCACAGGATCATCTAGATGCTTTAAAATCAATCAAGAAGTTAGAACCTAAAGGAGACCCGTCATTACAGAATTCATTGGAAATGGCTAGGGGTTTGCTACTGCATGTTGCTTCACATTGTACAAGAGAAGTGCTGATAATATTTGGTTCCTTGTTCTCAGTTGATCCTGGAAATATTCACAAGACGGTCAATTCATTAGTGGAGGAAAAGATCCGAGTAAACATCATTGGATTGTCGGCACAAGTTTCTATATGTAAAGAGATTTGCAAAAAGACAAACTTTGGTGATGAGACGAGTTATAAAGTTATTCTACATGAACATCATTTGAAAGATTTAATGCTGGAGGCGGTTGTTCCGCTACCAGTCAACAAAATCAACAAGAGTTTCACTCTAGTTAAGATGGGATTCCCTTCAAGAATATCAGAAGAAGTACCGTCTTTTTGCTCTTGTCACTCCAAACTGACATATGGTGGTTATACTTGTCCTACTTGCAAATCAAAAGTCTGTTCCTTGCCAACAGTTTGTCCATGTTGTAACATGATGTTGATTCTTTCCACACATCTAGCAAGATCATATCATCATCTATTGCCGCTAAACAACTTCGCAGAAGTGCAGATATCAGATAGTTACAAGTCCCAACACTGTTACAGTTGCTTGTCCAGTTTCCCGAAGCCTTCAATAGGACTTTCCACCAGTTCCCGGTACGAATGCACTGAATGTCATGAACACTTTTGCATTGACTGTGATGTTTTCATACACGAGTCACTACACAACTGTCCAGGATGTGAGAACGCTTGATTAATACACATAGAAGCTCATAGAAATCTCTCGTCGTTTAGTAGACTCTCAAAACACCCGAACACCAAATGATTCTCTGATTTTTCTTTTTGCCGGCTTTCTGAAATTCACTGATAAAAACGCTCCTTGTCAAAAGAAAGTTATACGACAACACCCACCAAATTACAACCAATTCATTACTATGTCCAAAGCTTTTGCCCGTTCCATTAAGAACGTCGTCAACGGGTACTCTACTGCCCAAGTTAAAGTGAGAAATGGTGAGTATTGATACCCTTCCTTTTCCTCTCTTAGTACCGCTCGAGGCTAAGGTCTCAAAAGTACCGATAAAAGAATTATCAACTAACAAATCCGCAAAAACAGCCACCTCCAATGAACCTTATGGACCGAGTACTTCTGATATGGAAGACATTGCCGAGTCCACATATGACCAGTAAGTTTGAGACTTCATTTAAGTTGGAATGGCGGATATTATCTTCGCTAATCGTTTTGTGTCAAAAGTTCAACAAAGCCCCCCTCCAAAGCCATTGATACTGACTATGCACTTCAAGTGTTGAATTTTTAGAAATTATGGACATGTTAGATAAGAGATTGAATGACAAAGGGAAGAATTGGAGACATGTTGCCAAGGCATTGACAGTTTTGGACTATATCGTCAGAGCGGGATCTGAAAACGTTGTTAGATGGTCAAAAGATAATTTGTACATCATT
Source organism: Wickerhamomyces sp. NRRL YB-2243 (assembly GCA_030581995.1). NCBI lineage: Eukaryota > Fungi > Ascomycota > Saccharomycetes > Phaffomycetales > Wickerhamomycetaceae > Wickerhamomyces > Wickerhamomyces sp. NRRL YB-2243. Next base: position 185,924 of record JAKTWL010000019.1, read on the forward strand.
AAGACATTGAGGGAGTTCCAATTCACAGATGAAGAAGGTCATGATCAGGGTAATATCATTAGAGTTAAAGCCAAAGAATTGACCTCATTGCTGAGAGACGATGAAAGATTGAGACAAGAGCGTGAATTGCGTTCCAGTAGACGGAATGGACGTGGAAGACGCAGAAGACCTGAACGAGATGAAGATGAAGATGAAGACGATCTATCAAATGCATTGAGAGAAAGTAGAAGAACTGCCGAAGAGGACGAAAGAAGAAGATTGGCTGCTTTAGATGAAGATGAGGGATTAGCCGAGGCCTTAAGACTAAGTCGTGAAGAAGAAGAAGCTAGAAGAGCAAGAGAGGCTCAAAATCAAAATCTATTGGATCTTGCAGATACAGCTGTTCAACAACCAGGTGTTCAATACGATATCTGGGGTAATCCAATCGATCCATATGCTCAACAACAAGCTGAATATCAACAACAGCTGTACCAACAACAATTATTACAACAACAACAGGCTCAAGCTCAAGCCCAAGCTCAAGCAGAACAGGAGTGGTTGCAACAACAATACTTGCAGCAACAGTATTTACAGCAACAACAACTCCTTGCTCAACAAACTGCTCAACAACAGTATTTACAGCAACAGCAAGCCCTTCAACAGCAACAACAAGAGCAATCAAGAACGGGAACAAATAACCCATTTGCATTGAACTCTCAACCAACGTCACAGCTTCAATCACAACCACAACTCCAACCACAACCTCAATCCCCACCTCAATCAGCACCTCAGCCAAAGCTAACTCAAACTCTAACTGGGTCCCAAAGAAAGAACGAGCAATTTTCAGAATTGAATAACTTATTAGCACAAGGAACAGGAATTGACACTTTCGGTAATGAAGGTAACACCCGTATCCCAGCCCAATTCACCAAGACTGGAACCTTCGTGAACTCTAGTGGTACTGGATATCGTCAAGAGAGTGGACATAGTGGGAATCCATTTTTGAACACCCAATACACTGGGGTTGCAAGTACAGGTGTGGTTCCCTCTTATACTGGATATGGATTTGGAAATCAAGGTCAGTCTCAAGGTTCTTCACAATCCAGAAATGGAGCTGAACAAAGTCTGATTGATATTTGAAAAGTCGTACATTCGTTCTGTTTTATTTCTTGTTGTTTTTTAGTTGTGATGTTCAATCACATTGTTCATTATTTGTGTTAAAAAGATTATTAGTATTAGAGATATCTACTGTAAGACTTTTTTTTTTCTTTAATGTAAGTACACTATGCTCTATTCTGATCTTTGAAGTATAAATATGTTGACTTGTGAGTGATTGGTGGATTTTGACTAGCGTTTCAAAAGTTTTTGATAAACCAGATTTGAGGTTTCATCCTGATATAAGTATCCAGTTTCCTCCAAAAAGTTTTGGAACTGGTCTTGTTCAGTTGGAGGAACATCAAAACCAGCCAATACTTTTCCAATATCACTTCCATGATTTCTGTAATGGAACAAAGTCAAATTCCACTTCCCTTTCAAAACATCTAGGAATTTAGTTAAAGCACCTGGTTTCTCAGGGAATTCGAAACTAAACAGTTTCTCATTTGGTAATTCTGCTGAACCACCAACTAAGTATCTTCCATGAGATTTAGCTAGTTCATTTGAAGATATGTCAATACATGAAAATCCCAGTTCTTCCAATTCTTTATTAACTTGAGCAACTTCCTTCTTTCTATCAACGACTGAGAATGAGGTATAGATTTGCGCATTTTGAACTTGAGCACCGGTCTCTTGATTAACATTATAACGATAAGAGAATTCTGTGACAGTTCTTGGATGGATGACTGATTGTAATTTTTGGAAAGAACCGGGAATATCAGGAATAGAAATCAACATAAACACTTCTTTTCCTTCTCCTAGAACAGCTCTTTCACTAACGAATCTCAATCTATCGAAATTAATATTCGCACCAGATAAAACGGGAACATAAGTCTTCTTGGAGTGATCCACTTCTGGATGATCTTGGATATATCTCTTCATACCAGCAACAGTCATTGCACCTGATGGTTCCACAATTGATCGGGTATCTTCGAAAACATCTTTTATAGCGGCACATATCTCATCAGTATCGACTCTAATAACCTCATCGACAACATCTTGACAGACTCTGAAAGTCTCTTCACCAAGGATTTTAACAGCAGTACCATCAGCAAATGAACCAACGGTATTCAATTCTACTCTTTTCCCAGCTTCTAAAGATTGATACAGAGCATCAGCATCAAGGGTTTCAACACCAATAATCTTAACATGTGGAGCAATTCTCTTCAAATAAGAACCAATACCAGAGATCAAACCACCACCACCGACGGCACAAAAGACAGCAGATATCTTCTCACCATTTGTTTGACGTAGCAGTTCCATTGCAATTGTACCTTGTCCAGCAATCACATAAGGATGATCAAATGGTGGGATGTTAGTCAATCCTCTCTCTTCAGATAGTCTTGAACATTCGGCTTTGGCACTATCAAAATCTTCACCGTATAGGACCACTTGAGAGCCCAACCTTGAAACGTTTTGATATTTGATACTTGGTGTGGCCACAGGCATCACTATAGTTGCAGGTATTCCTAGATTTCTAGCAGAATAAGCAACACCTTGGGCGTGATTTCCAGCTGAACAAGCAATAACACCTTTTGATCTCGAGGCTGGATCTAATTTTGCTATCATGTTATAGGCACCACGTAATTTGAAACTGAAAACTGGTAAAAGATCTTCTCTTTTCAAGTACACACAGGAGCCAGTCTTATGTGATAGAGATATAGCGTTGGTCAAGGGACTTTCATCAATAACATCGTAAACTCTTGACGTTAATATTAAACGGACATAATCAGGATCACCATTAGGCAGCAAATCCTGTTCTTTCAGAAAGGGGTATTTGACAGGGACGCTCAAAGATCTCGCTAAGAACCTTCTGGTCTGTAACACACTGGTCTTTGTGCGAAGGAGCGACATTTCTCTGCTTACTTTGTATCCTTCCCTTGTCCGTTTGGTGATGGATGGCCTTTTCTCGTTTTTTCAATCGGCCAAAGAACGAAAAAAAAGAGGAAGCATCCGAACACCACGGAGCACATCCGAACACCGATTTTATGGAATTTCCTTATGGTACCATTGGTTAGTAAGTACTGTTCACCCAATGTTGATAAGTTTGTATAATGTCTGTATCAGTAGAAATACCCAGGATATGATCAACGATAAATATTCATGGATCAAAATATGAATATCAAAGTATTTAGCTAATCTGGCACAGCTAATTCTTCTAATTCAATTATATTAATAATAATATAACGATCGTAACATTTTTATGATTGAAGAATGAACAACTGCGCAGCTATCATATTGAATATTTCTACATTACATTATAGCATTTATCTGCAGCTGGTACTCTTGACAGTTGAACATCTCCAAAACTGAGACCTGGATATTGTAGTTATTATAATATATGGCTAGTACCCTACAATTTGTGAAGGCTGGTGAATAGTGATACCTGGCTATATTTATCTGAACATATTAGACTTGTTCATGAGATATTAAGCTTCGCCATTAAACATGAAAAGAGAGCGAAAAAATATCTTTGGATGTACCACACTGGGAAGCATAGACAATGCAACGAGGTAAGAAAGTCTCATCTTGAACTCAACGCAGGGATAAAACCGTTGATCTGAAAAAGTTGAATATTCGCGAACCCTGTCTAGATGTCACAAAAAGGTATTAGTCACTAGTTTTCGAAGTTGCGGTGTTGGAATTCCATCAATGTATCGACATCAGACATACCATGAACTACTCAAAGCTGAATACTGTATATCGCATAGTTACCTTGAGTTTTGTGTGATATTACAAGTGGTTCTAAAGTAAATTTAGGACCGATTTATGCTACAACACTTTGACATGCTGAACTCTGCTTTCTTATGAATTCTGTGTATAAGATGTTCTATTTAAGATAGTCAAGACCTTGAGACCAACTCTGATTCGGATTATGCAAAACAAACCAAGTTCCATTCATCGTCTTTCTCAAGCTTCCATTTATCCCTTGGTTGTAAGACAGCCCCATCATCCATGGTATCCCAAGTACTATTCATCATTCTCTTCAATTGATGAAAAGTTCCAATATTAGTTTTATTGTAAAAAAAATCCAATGCCTTTATCAGACAGTGCCTTTTGTTTGATGGGATTGATAGTGTGAAAGAAGCAATAGGGAATGATAAGTTGGAACAAAAGAATCCACTAGACTTCTGGATTTCTGACAATGAATGTAAAAATTGCATTGTGATATTCTCAATTTCTTTATTATTTAATATGTTATAGACCGATTGATGATAATGTAAGACCATTGAACATTTCCATAATATTTCACATATTCTCCAGTCATCAGATTTGATATCTGAGTTTGTTTCAACCAACAATTGATTCAATTTACATCTCAGTCCAACCTCATCATATCCCAAGGACTTCAAAACCTGACTTATTGAAACGTTTGACTCCAATTGAGATTGGTAGATTTGTCTAGAAATATAACTCAATTCAGCACAGAAGAAACAAATCTTAGATGGAACACCATAAACACTATCAAAGTTCTTTATCAGGGGATCAAAATATTTAAAATCCTCCAAATCAAAAAAGTTAGCGAATAATGGCCTTTCACCAGTGGTTAAAGTTGCAAAGTTATCATATCTTGATATTCTTAGATACAAGAACCACATAAGTTGGTCATTTTTCAAGTTTTTCTTTTCCCTTTCTCTCACAATCTTTCTCAATGCATCTATATGAAACCTCCAATTCTGTAACCCACTCTCAGTGATTTCTATAGATAACTGGCAAACAATTGAGCAAATAGCCATGATACCAATGGCTTCATCAGGATCATTCAGGATGTTGAATAGATGCTTATATGATAGTGATTTATGAATCATTGCTAATTTCTTATATTCTGGATTTGAGTTTGATAACTGTGTTGCACTGATGGTCAAGATCCCATGTAATGTAGCAGGATTATAAACAGCGAAAGGAACAAAGAACTTCTCTGAAAGGTTTGAAGGACCTGACCCGTTCAAGGGGTCCAATGAAACACAAGTCACCAACAAATAATGGGTAAAGATATTTCCCGTTTGATTGTTTAGAAACAAGTTGAACGTCTCATGTGGGAACGACCTGAAAAACGAAGAGAACTTTCTCTGATATTTTGATATTTGATAAGGATCTAGCCGTAGAACGCCATTATGACAAATATTCTTTATCACTTCATCATTTGATTTCTCCAATCCATTTTCAGCATTAAAGAGCACTTCGTAATCTTTTGAAGTGTCAAACATCTCATCATAGGAATTCCCCTCAGAAGACGCAATAAAATCATCTTTCTTTGATGATTTTCTTTGTCTATTCTTGAACGAAGGATGTCTTGAATCTGCTTCATCAGTGAAAACCCATGTGAACTTTTGACTGTAATCACAGCTGAACCGCTTTTTGCAGCAGTTTTTGCAGTTTGGTTTCGTTTTGTCGCATTTCAGTCGAAGCTCCTTGCACTTCTGACATCCATCCCTCGATCGCTTCTGTTTTGGCTTTAACATTGTTGGTAGTTCCCACTAAAATCTGTGAGAGGCTTAATTCGTTATCTTTTATTTTGTGCTGTTCATACTTTCAGAGGCTCGCATCGATTCGGAGCAAAATTACGTCATATTTTGAAGGGATCAGTGGATTGATTCAAGTTATCGGGTTTTTGTCGGATAAACACTACAGGAGGGAGTCATAGAAGATGTAATAATCAAGGGATGTCTAATTAAACACAGATTCTCTTTCTTGCGTCGAAATCGGATTCCAAACAGCGTTTCTTCACCATTTTATAGGAGTTTTCAATCTTATTTAATGAACACTCTAAACTGTCAATCCAGATATCATAATCTTCTTTGGAAATGTTCAATTCATAATTAAGATATCCCAAAATATTCATCTCCAGGACTTTCAAAGTGCGTAGGTCTAATCCAGATATCTTGGTCCAAGTTTTAAATTTGTAATTTGAGTCAAAGCTGAATTTGAAGCTCAAGATAAGACAGATCAAAAACACTTTTTTAGGACATTGCAAATTGGTCAATCCCTTCTTGATAGATATTTGTAGCTTGAACAAGTAATAAATGGCCAGTTGTAGGATGTGTAAGGAGCATCTGGATCTTTTGACAATCTCTCTCAAAAACTTTTCGAAATCAGTTGATTTAATAGCAGTATTGCTAGAATTAAGCCAAAGGCTAGTGATCAGAATAGAGGACTCTTCAAGGTATCTGTTGACAACGTCCTGTTTCTCCGACCTCTCTGGTGATGGTGACTTGATTGAGCTTTCCTCACTGATCTTAGTTGTATAAGGAGGAGTGATTGACATCCTCTATTTGGTATATGTCTTGATGTAATGAAGTGGTAAAAAAAAACAGTAGCAGCAGCTCACACGCTCACAGCTATTGGGAAATGCAAATGTAAAACTTTATGAGAATGTTTGATGGTTTAGATGGACATTAATGCAAAATATGTGGTATAATAGATCGTGAAGGAAGTGAAATTCGTTATTCGTGAGAGATGGTGGTAATAGCTAGTAGTAGTAGAATAGTAATAGTAAGAGTAGTTGTAATAGTAGTAGTAGAAAGGGGAAAGCTGTTTGTCAAAGAAAGAACTCTTTCAAAACTAATCAAAAGAATCAGCCTTTGACTTGATCTTGTGACAGAAATGAGAAGACGATGAAAAAAGCAACAAAAACAAGTTTCAAGATTTGTTTTATACCCGAACACCCTCTATGACTCATTGCCGTATCAGTCATTTTTCGCGGAATGACACAATTCAGTTCTTACGTAATAATTTCGTTCAATTAATTTGAAGTATAACTACTTTAGATACGGGTAACTTATTATCGTGTAGAGTTGTGGATCAGTTTATAATCCGATGTTGCCATCGTGTTTATTGAGGACAGAGGAATTGATATTCAGGAAAGCAGGTATTATATAGAGGATCTAGAGTATGGTTACTTACAACCACTCTGGTTGTTCCAACACTGATAAGCATCCTTTTAATAATTAGTATACCGATGTATAGGAAAGGTTATGATATTTGACAATTAACGCCGAAAAGGGAAGCTGACATGGTATAATATTGTACTGGGTGACTTGTAGATGAACTATCTCTTTACTCTCTTGTTCTTGATCTTCCCAGTAGCATTCATTATCCTCTTATTAACCCCGTGTCCTTTCCTGTAACTTTTTATCTCATCAACATCGTAAAATTCACTCAATGTGCTTTGTAAACCATCTCTTTCTCTCTTATTGAGACTTTGAATCAGTGGTAATAAGACTTCGTTGATCCTCTCTAATGACCAGCCAATCTTGACATTCAAGTATTCTCTGATTATATCTAGGTCTGGTTTACCCCATTGGAATTGAGTTTTATCTGAATCGACTTCTGGCTTCAAATAAGCTTGATCGACATTCAGATTTGGGAATTGTTCATCAATATCAACGTTATTCTTCACCAGCTTCTTTCTCAAGTTTTTCATAAACGTAGTCTCACTCTTTTGTTTATTCAAGTCGAACTGTCCTTCCATAAACCAATTTCTAAAATTCTTCAAATCTCCTTCAAAATTAGCTAAAATTTCAATAGCATTAACAGGTCCAATACCTTTCAAACCTTCAGTATAATCAGATCCCAACAAATGTGCCAAATTGATCAATTTCTCACGATCCAATCCCAAATCTCTCATCAAATTATCACCACTATAAAATTCAACATAGTTCTTTTCGTGAAACATGTTTTTATAGACTTTACCACCACCGAATAAGAAAACGTCACTATCATCAGTTATTATACCATCGACTAAGCCTAGATTCAATAACTCTGCACACTGAGCTTCTGCCTCCATAGGTGCTGTGATATAAGGAATACCAAAGTAACTCAGCAACTCTTGAACTTCTCTAATCATTTCAGTTGTGACTTCATCTGAATCTCTTTTATCTTTGGCCTGTTGTTTAGCTAATCTGGATCTTTCTCTCTCAAAGTTGACGGAGTCAAAATTCTTAGTTTCATTATTTGCAACATTAGAGTTCAAGTTCTTGGTGAACTCTTCATGCTCTTTCTCTTCCTCAATTAGTTGGTTTTCTAATTCTTCCTCATCACTTTCATAGAATTCATAATTCATTATGACTGATTTATCACTGTCTTCTTTATCGTTTTGAACTTCATTAGATGTCACAGTTCTCTCAATAACAGCTTCTGCAGCAAGATCGTTCTTTTTTTTCGTTTCAGCACTCGATTCATCAACAACCTCCACAACATCAGTATCATCCTCATCCTGTACAACCTCCACAACATCATCATCATCACCATCTTCTTCTTTCAATACTTCTTCCTTCTCTTCCAATATTTGCTTTGCTTCAAACCATGGGACTAGCCCACTGTCCTCATTCAGAACATTCTCTTGGCTTGTGTGATCAAAACTCTCTTGCTTCTTTTTAGATGACAATAAAGACTTACTCATATCTATATCGAAATTTGAATTGAACCAGGATGGTGTCTTCGCAGGTTGTTCCTTCACTTCATGAATGGGTTCCGAGATTTCAGGTTCTTTGATTGTGGTGTGTGTTACTGCTTCATTGTCCATATGAAGCAGGTGATCCATTTCTGATCGAAGTTTGGCCGATTCTGATAGGATTGTTGACTTCGTTGCCGGAATGGTAAACTTTGGAGGAGGAGGAGGTGGCGGTGGCGGTAGTGGTGAATTTATTTCGGTTGATTTGAAAGGTATCTTTGGGGTTTTGGTTTCCAGTGGTATATCCTCGAAAAGATCGAGGGGTTCTTCTTCTTCTTCTTCTTCTTCTTCTTCTTTGTGATCTTCTTTTTCTTCTTCGTAAACCCTTTTTGTGGCATCATTCAATATCTCCTTCTCTAGATTCAACTCATTCTGTAGATCCTTCTTGGATTTCTCAATAGCCTGCATCAACTCAATCTGTTCCATTTGTTTTAAAGTCTCTTGTTCAAGATCCTCTTCTTCATCATCCTCACTATCATTAATATATCTTTGGGAATGAACCTTTTTCTGAGGACTAAATGTAAAACTCTTGGAGCCTCCACCTTTATGGCTTGAAGCCAGGGCCATTGATATTGGAGGAAGTGGTAAGGTCCCAATACTATACCCAACTTTGGTCTTCTCTTTACTCTCCAATGAAACATCCTCCCATTCAATATCACTATCATCACCTTCATCAACTTTCTTCTTTCCAAATGGATTGTTGCTCTTAGGTTTATGTTCTTTATCAACATCGATAGGATTCAAAGCCGATGTACCAGAATCATCATCATTCAAGCTTAAACTCCAACCTCCTTCATTCTTAGAAATCTTATAGGCTTTGCCCTTCTCACCAGCAACTCTTCTTACATGAGCATCTTCATCATCGTTCATTTCCATACCATTCATCCCCATAAGTTTTTGAGTAAAGTAGTTTCTTTTCTGGACCATCTTGATTTGAAACTTTGAGAAGTCCAAACTGTTGGGAAAGATCTCGTCTAGTTGTTCTTTTGAGTAACCCATTCTTAATCTAGATCTTAATCTCAATTGGGATAAGATCATATACTGTGTGGTCAATGGCAAGTTATCAAACTCTTTTGATGATGGATCAATGGTATTCAAGTCAATACCATCTAATTCATCTTTTGGATGGGTCAATTCTGAAGTATCTATGACATTATCTTCAGCATTGATACGCTCATCATTTCTCTTATGATGGAAACCTTTAATCACCGGTAAATCAAATTCATCAGAACTCTTGAACTTTGGTGCTTCAACACCCCCATTAGATTTATCCATGTACTTGTATTCATGATCCTTCTTTGGTGGAGATTCGGTCATGGATGATTGTCGCTGTAACTGAATAGCAAGTAGCTTCTTTGCAGTTTTCTCAGCATCCTCTTTTTTTCCTTGTCTTGCTTCTTTTCTTTTCGAGATCGTTTGCCGTTTCAACAATGGGACACCACCATCAAATACAAACACTGGCAATATACCAAAATAAATCAATTTACATATCCTTCTGAAGAACCCCAGGATATGTGACTTGTTCAGTGAATTACCAGATTTGTCTCTCATTGCCTTCAAGAACTGATAAATCCAAATTGACGCATCAATCGCAAGTTTTTTCTTTGATAACGACTCAAGCCGTACTGCCTTTGATGAAGGCTCCAGTATCTTCCATAAAGAATGAACACCCATTTGAAATCGAAGCCTTTTGATAGCAATCTCTCCACGACTTTCTGTACGTTTGCCATATAAAAGCAAAAAAAAATAATCTATGGCTATCTACCATGGTGTTTGGATGGACAAAATAATAACAAGTGGTGTCTGGGTTTGCCGATACCGGAGAAAACTCCGGCCGGTTTCGGAAATAAAAATAGACGTTCAAGATGGAAGAAAAAAAGCGAGTATTATTGAACCTATGTGAGATCATTCACTTTTTTGGAGCTGAAGGAGTGTAGAAGGGTATAAAGGAATGACGGAAGTACAGATTCAGAATCAGAGCACTGCCCAGCCTACAAAAGCTGCTGAGAAACAGAAACCTGGTGGTTATATTGGCTTCGTTGCAGGTGTTTTCTCAGGAATGGCTAAGAATACTGTGGGACATCCATTTGATACCATTAAAGTCCGTTTACAGACAGATTCCACTCAATTTAAAGGTCCACTGGACTGCTGTTACAAGACACTGAAGACACAGGGGATCCGAGGGTTCTTTCTTGGATTCACACCTCCATTATGGGGTTGGATCATCATGGATAGTTGTATGTTGGGATCATTGCACAACTATAGAAGAATCATTCAAAGAAATTTTTATCAAGAGGAAGGCAAGCTAGATCTGAAAGGTCATATGTTTGCTGGTGTTCTTGCGGGGTGGACCGTCAGTTTCATCGCTGCCCCTGTTGAATTGATCAAAGTGAAGTTACAGACTCAATATGGATCAACAAAAGGATCAAACAAGTACGATGGACCAATCAGTTGTCTCAAAGACATTTATAAGAACAAAGGGTTAGGTATAAATGGTCTTTACAAAGGATTGATCTCCACACTGATATTCAGAACCAACTTTCTAGTTTGGTGGGGGACCTACTTCAAATTCACAGATTTTTTCAAAAACAATACTAACCTAAGTGATGTTCCAATAAATTTCTGGTCTGGTGGGCTAAGTGCCTCATGTTTCTGGATAACAGCCTATCCAGTAGATGTAATAAAGAGTTATTTACTTGTCAATGATAAATTTGATGGGAGTTTCAAGAGTTGGAGAGCTGCAGCTTTGGAGATTTATCAAACAAGAGGTCTTAGAGGATTTGTTAAAGGGTTTGTTCCTTCTATATTAAGATCTTTCCCTGCTAATGCAGCTGCATTAGCTTCTTTCGAGGCTGTTTTAAGATTGACTGGCGCAACCTGAAGAAGAAGCAGACCTGTTTTCCTAAAATATAAGTATCATTTTGCATAAACTTTGCGTGTGTGTTTTTAGAAATAGTTCATTGAATGAATAAATATATTATTATTAGACCATTATAATTGGCTTATACAAAACCCCCTTAAACACTTTTATTGGCCTATTTTTCCTCCACGACATCATCTTCGGATACACTCTCTTTTGCCTCTTCAACCTTTTGAACTTCAGCCTCTGCTTGAATCTCCCATGGTTTCTTTCTTGTTTGAATGGTTGCCTCAGATGAAGACCCTTCCAGCACGGTATCAGGAATCTGTTTGATCCCAGGAACCTCTTTTCCCTCCAAGATTAATTGGACAATCTGTTGATAGTTTGACGAATATCCAGCTTCCTCCTTTGCATCTTCTTCTATCAACTCCTTCTCCAATTCCAGTTTCTTGTCGATTTTCCACTGTTCATAATCCTCAATGTTCAAAATATTCCCAGATTGAGAACAAAAATAGAAAGTTTTAGCCTGTATCTCCAGTCTTGCTTTCTCTTCTGGCTTGATCTCGGTGACTAGTTCGTTGATCTGTCCGTCATTCTGTTGGTTTAATTGATCAAGATACGACTCATAGATATTTGCTAGTCCATTCTACAACTCTCTTGTTAGTGATCGAGTTTGTACCGTTTAAAACCGGCAACATACCTGGAAGTCCTCAGTATCAAAATCAAATGTTTCGAACTGATGATAAACGTCCTCTTGTGACTCCATGGTAGTGTTTAGCTTCATCTGTTGAGGAGGAGATCAAGAGCCTCCTTCAAAAAAAAAAATCCAATCCGAAAAAAAAAAAACGTCCAGCAAACGAGGAAAACATCAACACGCTCAAGGGAAACGGGAAGCGCCTCAAAATGATAGCAAACGCTGCTCTTCTCAAGTTGAAACCCCAAAAGAGGAATGCCATCAAGAAAACTGTCATAACGGCGAGAAACCTGATGATTTTATCGGTAGTTTTGCGGGTTGGGTTCTTTCTATTCGGTCTATATCAAGATGCAAACATGCCTGTTCCATACACTGATATCGATTATCTGGTGTTTACCGATGCTGCCAACTACATGAACAAAGGAAGGTCGCCATATGATAGAGAAACGTACAGATACACACCGTTGCTAGCGTGGTTTTTGCTACCAAATGTGAATGGGTTCTATTCCTTTGGGAAATTGTTGTTCATAGTCTGTGATATCCTAACTGGTCTAATAATATTGAAGATATTGGAGATGAAACAAGGCCTAAGTGAACTGAAGAAGCTGGGTCTTACCGCTATATGGTTATTGAATCCAATGGTGATTACAATCAGCACAAGGGGAAGTTCGGAGAGCATATTGACGGTGTTTATAATGCTGTTTGTCTATTTCTTGTTGAGAGGTGATGTTTACATGAGTGGCTTATTCATTGGATTGAGTATCCATTTCAAAATTTATCCAATCATATATATACCAACTGCAGTGCTATACTTATCTGATCATCAATCCATCAATCCATTCAAGCTAATCAACGGTAAAGTGATTAAATTCGCAGTTACTTCCTTGGTAACACTCATATGGTTGACTACAGTGATGTATCTGAAGTACAGATGGGACTACTTGGAAAATTCATATCTATACCATCTCACAAGGATTGATCATAGACACAATTTCTCAGTTTACAACATCTCGTTATATTTTACGTCATCATTGCAATCCGGATTAGATTTCAGCAAATTGGCATTTTTACCACAGTTATTGATATCTGGGATATTGATACCTTTAACTTTTGCCAAAAAGTCCTTGACATCTACTTTTCTCATACAGACATTTGCATTCATCACCTTCAACAAAGTCATAACATCCCAATACTTCATCTGGTTCTTGATATTCTTACCTATTCATCTAAGAGATTCCAAACTAATTGCACAACAAAAGACTAAAGGTGGACTAGCATTATTGTTATGGGTAGTATCCCAAGGCTCCTGGTTATTCTTTGCATTCAAGTTGGAGTTCTTGGGTGAATCGATTTTCTATCCTGAGTTAATGGGGAGCTCAATTTTCTTTTTTTTGTCAAATATCTACGTTTTGGGAGTGCTGATTGATGATACGAACGGCAATTCCATCAGAGATGGGATCTGAATCAATACAATGAATAATAGATAAGCTACTAAACGACTCTAGGTATAAAGTAGTGAGTAATCACCATTATCGTGGAGGTACTGGGAGCTCACGATGTGACATCTACACCGAGTTCGCGATCAGTATAGTCAGTCTCCAGTCCAAACGAAGGATCATCGTAACTGATGGTGATCTTTTAGAATTGCAGATGGAAGCAGTTAATAGGATCTCAGAGAAATACAGGTACGATGGTGACTATCAAGCCGAAACAGTAAAGGAAGTTCTTTTAACTATGATCGATGTATTTGTATGAACACTAGTGGCCAATTACTGATTAGTAGGTGGGAGGAGGGAGTAACCCCAAAGTGAAAAGTGGATCAATATATTGACAAAAAACAGTATAAGGTTATCCTAGAAAGAAAAGCAACCTAGCATCAAGTGAATGATGTCTATGTCATTCCAAGTGGTGATGGTTCATGCTGTTACATCGAGTTTGAGAGTCGGGGAAGTTCCAGCATGTGAAAGACTTTTATACTCCACCTAATCTAAGGTTCAACAATGGCACCGATTTTAGAGTTCATATACACAAGTGAAAGAGCAAATGATCCCTCCAAGGGTTCCGCTAGCAGAGGAAATCATGGAACCACCATTTCAATATCCAATAGAAATTTCACCAAAGAATCATGGAGAACGGCTAACATTGCAACTAACGGGCAAAACCCTCAAGCCCCAAACCACTTAACAGAGGTGTTGAATGGAGTATACGATGATATGAGTCGTCTGAATCAAGCCCAAAGTTCAATCAGAGGTAAAAAGGTGAAAGCTCAACCACTAGAAAGAGCTGGATATGGAATTGTATAAATAGAACTAAGCGAAGAACTTATCACTATCATCAGAAACCCAACCACTGACGATGTAAATTTAATTACAGTCCAAATCAACCAATAGAGCTGTCAAAGATCTCGGAGGAGAGTGTCAATGAAATCAAGAAAAACTTGTTTTCGCACTATATTGACTATGTGTCTATCAAGTCAACCAATATAGCAGAGATTATAACACATTGTTTTTGAAAATCAATTAAGACTTCAAAGTTAAGGGAAGGTTGTGAAAGAACTTGCAGGACCTTGGTTCCAATTTAACGAAACTCAACACTATTACAAAATTGAACAAATCGACCATTTCACAAATGAAAATTTACCATTCGATTTGTGATGATCTCAAGATGCTTTACTCAACAACTGCTCAGGCAAAAACACATCAAAACCAAACAGCAGAAGTCAGAAATGAGTCTAACCATTTCAGAATCAAACATAAGGTAAACTTGAAGATGATGAAAAAAATTTTATGACCAGAGAGTCTCAGCGGCTATGATTATCTGCTTAATTGGACTTGAACTTGCAATAATAGTCATTATGGTCCGTTCTATAACAAGTATTGACTCAATCTTATTAAAATGCCAGATTCTTGCAGTGTCAAATATACTAAATATGCAACCTAAAATCGGACAACTTAGCTGCCCAGGGTACGGCAGTTGTTTCAGGTGTCACGATTGGAGTGATTATTGTTGCTTACTTCACTCAGCTTCATAGAGCAAGTAACTTGAGGGAAAAATTCACACTCATACCACTATATTGCTATAGACGTCACTAAAAATCTTTATACAAATTTCAAAAAGATACATCCTAACACCAATTTATGTGAACGCGTACAAAAAATTCATCACGCGTAGTGACGGTCTCGATAAGTTGAGATTCTAGAGCCCACCATTTCCCTTTTAAATTAAGTCTTCAAAAATGTCATTACTATCCACGGCGAAGATAGTATATCTTCCTTCAACGTCAAAGCCAGGCACAAAGTTCAATATTTTGACTATTCCAAATCCAAGAACATCAAAACCCCAAAACTTATTACTACATGGGGATCAACTATACGAGTTATCCTCATTATCTTACGAGAACCCACATTTATCTTCACAATTTCAACCACCCACAACCAAGAAAGATCAAAAACCAGTGAGATCTCTAGTTATTGAGAACCTAACTGATAAAAATGAAGGGTTGATATTGGAGACTTCAGAATTGATCATATCAAGTGTGTTTGCATTTGAATACGTTTTGATCTGGTGGTTTAACAAACAAAAGCAAATCTCTACAAGATTTCAGACTCTAGATGCACTGATTGACTCAATAGAGGATGATATTCCAAACATTAATCAAATACCAGCCGATTTGATATCAAATTCTTTGAAACAAATTTGTGAGAATCTTGAAGAGAATGATGAGCTTTTTTACAAATACTCAGAAGCCAAAATGTTGCAGTATCTTCAGTCTAAAATAACAAAGATTAATGAAGCTTTCCCAGACACAGTACTAGAAAAATTGATAAAACCATCGTTATATCCGATTGATATTAACAAATCAATACCTGATGAAATTCTATCAAGTTCCAAAACCTATCACTCTATCTATATCTTATCATCCTTCTTACTCCCTTCTGTTCAATCACTACTATTAGCCAAATTTGATTTCAAGGAGTTAAACCAATACATCGATAATTTAAATCAGGAAAGAATTAAAAGGAAACTGGTCGAGGATTCAGTCAACGATTTGAATCAACTGAATACTCAGAACAAAAGAAAGAATAACGGTAACAGTTTAGCTCCTCCAAAGAAGAAACCAGCATCTGCAAAGAAACCTATAAAAGTTCAAAAAGGTACGTTAGATTTGTTTTTTGCTCAAAAAAAGAAGTAGAACAAACAATACAAAGAACATCAATACTACATTCTCCTAAGACTTCTTGATACCATGACTCCGTCAAATATATATACAGCATACATTTACTGGTAAATCTTAATTTATCCAATCTCTCTATCAGCTTCATTTAACCTCTTCAATCTTCTTGGTTCCTTCAACCTTCTCACTTTCTTCAAGTTTCCCATTGAAACTCTTATTAACTTGATTATAGATACCTAACCCGCTTGAGATCAACCCACCTAAATCGTTCAATCCTGCAGGGACAATGACAGTGTTACTTTCCTTAGCTAACTTACCAAAAGCCTCAACATAATGTTCAGCAACTTGTAAACTAACAGCATCTTTACCACCAGGAGTTTCTCTGATAGCTTGTGCAATTTCCCTAATACCTTCAGCAGTAGCCTTAGCTTTCAACAAAATAGCTTCAGCTTCACCATTAGCTTCATTAATTTTTGTTTGTTTCAAGGCCTCACTCTTCAGAATCTCAGATGTTTTGTCACCTTCAGCTATATTTATAACCGACTGTCTATGACCTTCAGAGTCCAATATTTCAGCTCTTTTGGAACGTTCTGCAGAGACTTGTCTGTGCATAGCTTCAAGAACATTCTGTGGAGGGTGTATGTCTTTGATCTCATAACGTAAACATGTAATACCCCAATCAGCAGCAGCTTCATTCAGAGCAGTGGTTATGTTTGAATTTAGGTTGGCTCTTTCTTTCAAAACATGATCTAAAGTCAATTGACCAATTTCAGATCTCATAGTGGTTTGCGCTAATTGACTTATAGCATATTCGGCATCTTCAACACCATAACTTGCTTTATAAGCATCATGGACCTTGATGTATAAAACACCATCCATTTCCAATGTAACATTATCAGATGTGATTGCGTTTTGGGCTGGGATTTCAATGGCCACCTCTTTCAAGGATTGAACGTATTGAATCTTGTCCAACACAGGGATCAAAATAGCTAACCCTGGCTGCAGTATTCTATGGAATTTACCCATTCTTTCAACAATCCATGCCGTTTGCTGAGGGACAAATCTGATGATTGTATTTGCAGGTAGTTGGTCATTTTGAAAGAAGTTTGAAGGGGCATTCGAGTAGGCCCTCACAAGGCTGGACAAGGGCGCTCTATTGACCACTTTAGTAGACGCTTGACGTAACATTCTGGACAGTTTTGGTAACAACGTTCGCTCAAGTTCTTTGGTGGGAATTCCTCGAGTTTTTCTGAGTTTGCCGCTGAATGCCCTGCCGCGAATTGGCTCTGTGGGAAATGGAGACACAGAATGAGTTCGCGAAGTAATGGGCAAAACTTACACTATTAACCTCCCTCACAAATTCTTGTCATTTTAAGTCTAATTTAGAAAGCAATTCAAGCTCAATTCCTATATAAAAGGGGAGAATATTGCTCATTATTTCAGTAACGATGCTTCCAATATCATCAAGCAGAACCGACAATAGAAGGTATTCAAGCACAAAACTGGGACGAGATGTTCGAAATTAGCAGCGGTACGGATGAATCCGAGAAAGCTGGTCAAGAGATCCTTGTCTCATTTGTTAAATCTGATGAAAGTGGGCTAGATGATATTGACACTGAAAACTTTTTAAGACTGAGTGTTAATTTTAAGTTTTCCAAAAGTGCCTACTCATCAAACTGTAAAGCAATAGAACAGGCTTTTGATTATTGCTCCGGATTCAATAAGATTACACTGAATGATGAACTTGCTGATGAATTTGAAAAAGGTACCGTCAGCTATAGTATGGATGCATCAAATAACACAATTCCAGTGGAGAACTATCTTAGAGGAGTTGTGAAGATGGAGAGGTCATCAAAACAAGCAATGAGCTTTATAGGGCCCGTCAGTCTGATTACGCATTTGTACAACTTGTCTAGTATCTACAAGAACAAGGGGTCTTTGGATACAGAGTTGAAGTGGCCTTTGGTCCTCGATGATGACGGATATGTGAGAAAATCAATCGAACAACTTCACACCTACTCATTATATAAGAAAGTGGCTGAAGCAACATTGGTAACTTTAGAGTTCAAAATGGAGGAGTTGAAGATGATTATACAGCTTTACTCTTTGGCGAATGAGTGGAATCAATATCATACTGAAAGCGATGATAGATGAAGAGAACCCTGCAAAAGTTACAGCCAAATTCATCTTGTGTTGTGTCCTGAGATTAAACTTTCACGTCTATGATGATGCTAAAAAGGGCAATCAGATGGGTGAAGCCCTGAAAATCATCGCTGATCTCCAGAAAGAAAATGTGCTTCGAAATGTATAAGTCTATACTATATATTTGAATAGGATTGGAAGTATAATTATGTAGATGGACGATCATACCAATATTTTATTAACTAATGAGTAGAGATCAGAAAGAGGACCTCCTGCTTAACACATCGAACGAAATCGCGGAAAATTTTATGTCGGTGAAAAAACCTCCGCGAACTCGGTCTGTGGAAGTTCTTAAAATTTTTTATACGCAAATTAACAAATTTGGAGGGCTCTTTTCAATGGATCTAATCAGTTTTACCACCTTTTATAACCAGTCATTATAGTTGGAAGAACCTAGGATTGATCACACAATGGCTAAAGGAATCGAAGTGTCCAATAATGAACGAGAATTTGTCCTCGAGGCCTTGAAGCAAGGTCTTAGAACCGATGGTCGTTCAATTGATGAGTTTAGAGACGTTTCAATAAAACTAGGTGATCAATACGGGTTTGTTGAGATCAAATTGGGTGAGACGTATATAATAGTGAGAATATCTGCTGAGATAACAAGTCCAATGGAGGACCGTCCTTTTGAAGGACTTTTCAATGTCTCAACTGAGATTAGTTCAATGGCTTCACCAATGTTCGAGAATGGACGTACAAATGATGATGAATTGTTGATTTCTAGAACCGTTGAAAAAGCAGTGAGGAGATCTGGTGCTTTGGATTTAGAATCACTGTGTATAATTGCAGGTTTAAAATGTTGGTCTATTAGGGCAGATATTCACTTTTTAAATTACGATGGTGGATTTATCGATTCAAGTGTTTTGGGGGTTATGATTGCCCTAAGGCATTTCAAGAAAAATGATTTGACAGTATCTGGTGAACAAATCATAATACATCCAGTGGAAGAAAGAGAACCAGTTGAATTGAGTATTTTGCATATCCCAATCTGTATTACTTTTGCTATATTTAATCCAAGTGAAATTGAACAAGTCATCAAGAATGACTCAAATGACGAAATTGTTATAATAGATCCAACATTACAAGAATTATCATTCAAAGATGGGGAATTGACAATAACAATGAATAAGAACAGAGAGATTTGTCAAATATCAAAAGCTGGTGGATTACCAATCAATGCTATGACTTTATTGAGATTGAATTTGAAAGCCTATGAAATTGTGGAAAAATTGACTAATAGAATCAAACAAGTGTTAGATGAAGATTACAAGAA
Source organism: Wickerhamomyces sp. NRRL YB-2243 (assembly GCA_030581995.1). Taxonomy (NCBI): domain Eukaryota; kingdom Fungi; phylum Ascomycota; class Saccharomycetes; order Phaffomycetales; family Wickerhamomycetaceae; genus Wickerhamomyces; species Wickerhamomyces sp. NRRL YB-2243. Next base: position 205,714 of record JAKTWL010000019.1, read on the forward strand.
AAGAAACGAAGGTATTCAATACGTTTTGAGATCCGAAAACAAGCGTTAGATATTACAAAATTTTTAGAATAAACAATAGTTTCTCATTCGTATCAATCATTACATATAACATCAATTCTTTATGATTTTTCTTCCTCTTGAGAAGAGTCCTTTTGCCAAACTTTGTGCTGTACTCGAAGTATCTTGTAATTTCTTCTTGACGTTAATATTTGAATGATGATGTTTCCTTGGATTTGAAGAAGCTTCAGCATAAGCCTGTTTGACATGAGCAGATGATGCCGTGGAATAATTTACTATATCAACTTTATTCAAAGCGTGTTGTATCCATTGATCCAATCCAGTCTCAGCGTTCAATTCTTCTTCTCTTGCCTTTCTATACCTCTCGATTTTCATTGATGGATTATCAAGAGTAGCAATCTGTTTGAAGTCAAAACTTGTGACCTTTCTTGGGATTGTTTTCTTCAGATTCGCAGTGGTGATCCCACTTGAATTTGGAGTCTCCAATGATTTGTTATCCTCTTGAAAATATTGCGACTTTTTTTCTGTTGGGGTTGATGAATCTGGTGTACCTAGCGGTATATGTATTGGTAATTGAGAATCAGATTCCGTCTTATAGGTACCCGAAATTTTTCTTGTTATTCCATCACTTGAATCAACATTATGCGAATCTCCAAAAGAGTGCTTCATCTTCAATGACTCAACATCAGATACATTAGTGACTGAATCCTGAGCACTTTCAGCAATTGAATTAGTCTCTTCAACAATCTCACCCCTTGAGTTTCTAGTATAATTATCTAGTTTAGGCATAGGTGGTAAACCAGGGGAAGAACCACTAATGAATTGATCTCTGAAACTTTCAGTGTTTGGTCTCCAATGACCAAAGTTTATCGACAACGCAGGATTTAGACTTGGTCTTGATGAGTCATCTTCAGCATGTATACTATCTGTGGTTCTATTCAAATCATCATAAGGGATTTGTGAGATGCTTTGATTCGTGAATGATGTTGTTCTCTCACTAAATCTTGAAGATCTGTTGGTTTCACTTCTGATGGAAACACCACCAGTTGATAGAGATCCTGAACTCTGTGTACTGATTTTACTTAGGTGTTTCTCTGTTTCCTTCAAACTTTCATCATCATTATCTGCATCATCGTTATCTGCATCATCGGTATCAACAATATCTTCATCATTCTGCTCACCATTAGTTTCAGGGATTTGTTCATTTTCGGGTTCTATGTATTCATTGTAATAATCGTCAACACCATGATAGAACTTTGAATCTCTATTTAGAACAGGTGTAGACCCACTGTTATCACTTTGGAACGAATCTCTATTTGCGTCAGGTGTATTGATTATACTACCCAGATACGACAATTCTTTGAAATCATCAGCATTGACAACAGATTGAGTGGATTCGCTTGTCTTCAACTGTCCATAGTCAACAGGAACGTAGTCATCCTGATGGTCATCTTCACTTCCTTCATCATCTGGATCATGTATATGTAAGGTATCAGTATCTGACAATTCAGCTGGACTGTAATGTGGGATATCTAATTGTTGTTGCGTCTGCGATGGGGTTAATGGGTAAGTTTCTTCAGCAATGGAGGTAGATACTTCTTGATCACCCAATGAAGGTTCAATGATTCTTGGAATCTCACTCTCATCATTTATGATGTGGCGTTCTTTCAGTGGGGTTTCGTCAGATAAAGTCGATTGGATATAATGAGATTTCTGTGGAACGTAGTCCTCTATGTCTGAACCATCATAATCATTCAATGCGAAATCATCATCGTTTCTTTCAGCAGACTCAACTTCTTTTGATTTGGTAGAAATTGAACTTGCATAATCATTATTGAAGGAGTCTGAACCACCTAACAACTGGTCATCCACTTCATCAGTCATGAGGGAGTGAGATTTATCATGGTTATCATGAATTGAAGACTGGGACTGCTCATTTATTGGTTGATCAACAGGGGTATGAATTTCTGATTTCAAGGATTCAGCATCTGAAAGGACGACCTCCTTATCATAATCTTCATCATTAGCATCTTTAGGAAAAGGATCAAACTTTGATGGTAGATCATGTGAGACCTGTGGTTTCTGATTGACATCATCGGTATGACTTAGTATAGCCTTCTCTTCCACCTCATTCTCAGTTGTGACAGGCAAAGGTTGGAAATGACTTGAAGCTTGTGGTTTGTACTCATCATCGTCATCCTTCTCAATATCGTTCTGGTTGATTAAAGCAGTGTACTCGTCATTGACAATTGGCGAATCAACCGCTTCTTCATCTTCGTTCCTGATCGCGAGGTCCTCCTGATCTAAATCTATCTGCTGAAACTTCTGTTCAAGATTCAAATTGGGAGTAGCCTCAACGCTGGCGGACGTACTGGGATTGTCCTCATTGTGTTGTTGTATGGTTGAGATGTCAGGAAGTTTAGATGCAGCTGGATTAGCATTCTGTGCGTAGTATTCATCATCATCACTCCTAAAAATAACCATCATGTTAGTACATATAAGGCACAGTAATGAAGCGAGTAACTTACCAATCGTCGCCGGAGTAATTCGGTGTGGACGCCTGGGTCCATCTGGTGGACTTCTTTCTCTCCACTTTGTCCTGGAAACTCATCAATGCACTTCTTTTAACGACTCGAAACGCGCTTTCCTTCTCTCTCAGACATCAAATATGATAATAACAGCAGCGCTCAAGAATTTGAAACAAAAAACCAAAAAAACACAGAACTAGTTCGCGGGAAAAATACTATCACGTGACTCAGAAGATAGGCCGGGTAATTGATGATGGGTTTTTTACTTATAGGTGAATTTTCTTTTATGGCAGAATTAGCCAGCTTTTGGGTGTTCGTTTAACAACAAAAGTACAATGACTGAAGTACAAGTAAGCAACTGGTACCTTCCAGATACAAGTAATTGCTACTAACATGATTTTTTCAAAAGATCCAACCAAAAGACGTTCTATATTGCGGGATCTGTAGTTTCCCTCCAGAATACTGTGAGTTTGGTGCAACTTTCAAGAAATGTAAAGTCTGGCTTCAGGAAAACGACTCAGCTCTCTTTGACAAGCTATACTCAGAAGAAGCTCTAGCTAACCAGACATCATCCTTGTCTCTGGAGAAACAAGAGGCAATTGAGAAAGATTTACAGAAAAAACAGGCTAAAGAAGAAGCCAAACAAGAAAGAGAACTCCAAAAGAAATTGCAATCAAAAGTCATTTTAAAAAGAATCGAGAGAACAAAGAGAAAACATGCCATTGCCATTTCCGGTCTGGAAGTTTTCGAGATTGACATGAAGAAACTAGCAAAGACTTTTGCCTCTAAGTTCGCCACTGGTTGTTCCGTAACAAAGACCGTTGAGAAGAAGGAAGAGATTGTTGTTCAAGGTGATGTTGGTGATGCTATTGAAGAATACATCACCGGTCTGTTGAAAGAGAAAGGTCTAGATAACATCAAAGTCGAACAGATTGAGGAGAAGAAGAAGAAGAAACCGGTCCCAACAATCCCAGGACAGCCAGAACCTGCTGAATAAACAGTACTCGTTTCATAATATATGTCTTTTCTTTATAGGTGAAATCTCACTATGTTTGTAGTTGTACAGTTTAGTTACCGCATTGGGAAGTCTAACACACACACACCACGCAGTGCGAAACTCACAGACCGTTTTCGCGAAACAGAACATACCGGACACGAAAACGCTGACATTGGGATTTACCCGCTAAAAACACACTTAAAAACTTATAAATCACACTCAAAAAGTACCATATTTCGAGAAATTAGTGTTAAGGATTGTGATTGGTCATGGTGGTTATCGAATCTCACGCTTTACAGCTTTTGAAAAGTCGAAATTTGGGTGTTTTTGCACATTCTGTCTCCCATAACAATGATGACGGTGATGATGTTGATTTGTTATCGAATTCTCTGAATTTGGAGTACCAGGTGAATCAAATTTTACAATCTGAAGTGTCTGATGGATTTACTAGTACTGGAAATAAGGATGTTGTTCAAGAGTTGACAGTGAAATGCTTGGATCTGATCAAGTTGACTGTCGTTGGGTCCATCGAAGCTATCATCCTGAGAGTAACATTGGGTCAGTTGTACCTATTGGATGATTCTTATGAACAAGTTGTTGAAGTATTGGAAGGATTCGAAATACCACAGAATACGTTGGATGTGAGATATGTCAACTCTTTAAGATATGAAAAATGGGCTCTTTTGAGCATTGCTTATAAGAAATTAAATCAATTGGAAAGTTCATTAAAATCCTTGATAAATGGGTTGAATTCCTCTCCTATGATACCATTGAGGTCTGATGTTGAAGCTACAAAGTGGTTGAATGTTCTGTATTCTGAATTCAATCGAACCTATCCAAATCATACTGTTGAGCAATTACAGGAGGTTTTCAAGAATAAAAATTTCGTACTATCATACATCAACGTCATGAAACAATCATCACCATCAATCAAAGCACAGACAAAAGAGATCAATGCATTTATCGATACAAGGTCAGCTGAATTATTGAAGAAGACATCATTCCCAAAATCTGATGAATCAAACAATTATGAGTTAGAGGAGTTTTTAACACAAGTCTCAACAATCACAGAATATAAGGACTCCAGAACGCTATTAGAAAAGGGGATCTTCAAGACTTACCAATCACTAACTTTGTTGAACTCCTATACTTCTGTGTTACTGAGGGTCGGTAATTCCAAAGAAATTAAAGCATCATTTGAAGTCTACCTGGAATACGTTGAATCTTACTACATCTTGAATGATCATTCGTATCCTGATATCGTATCAATCTTGAACTTGTACAAACAGATTCTAGATAGCAAATTCTTAAAGGAAGAAGAACCTTATTTTGGAGATTTAAGTGATGAAGAATACAACTATTATTCTGGAGTTTTAAGCAGTTTTAAAGAACTGGTTAGATTTTTTTACCAAGATAATGGTGTGAGTGAAATCAAAGATTTTGAATATGATATTTTGAAATCATTTGAATCAGATTCCATAACTTCCAACATCTCATACTCTACCAAAGAGATCTTATCACATATTTGGTTCACAATTGCTAATTCCACATTCAAAGTTTTTCAATCATCCAATTCACTCCTCTCTGAAAACAATGACTTGATACTTGAAAGTCTCACTTTTTACATGAATTCAATTCACCTAAAGCAATCAAACCTAGATCACGTTTTCCAATACGTCAAAACATTATCAATTTTAAGGTATTACAAAAAAGCATACAAGATTTTAAAATACTTGTTAAAGACCATTTCTGATAATACGTCTCTAATCTATTTCAGGTCGTGGCATCTATTATCACTGATATTATCAATTGAAGAGAATAAGGAAGAGTCATTTAAGGTTGTCACATTCCTCACTAATGAAATTGGTGAATTCTTGCAAGTTCAAGATGGATTAATCCCATTTACTTACAGACAGATATTTATCGAGATCAAGATCACACAATTGGCAGTCATCGAATCCTTATATGGTGTCGAACAAGCTCTTGATTCAATTCCCGAATTATTCCAGCTGTATAATGTTCTATTTAAGGATTCAATACTTGATTCCAAACCATCGATCCCTGTTAAGGATCCTAAAACACATAGAAGATCACTATCAACAACCCAAACAATCACAAAGATCAAATCGATTAGCAAATCACATAAACATCATCAGCAACCCACCAACATAGTGGAATCATCAAGACCGAAATCAATAGCCATTCAAGAACTTCTACAAAAGATTTGGTTGGTCACCTCAAATATATATTCCAAACTTCAGTTATATTCTGATGCAGAACAAGCAATTATCGAAGCAGAGAATTGTTATAAATCCTCAAGTGATACACACTGCTCTCTGGCATTACTGACCATGACAACACGTCCTGAACTGTCACTGCAGGAATTCGAGAGCGCGTTGAGTCTGGATGGGACATCTAAGATAGCCATCATTGGATTCAGTCATTTAATCTTGACAAATAACGAGATTTTTATTGATAAAAAGGATCAATTAGCAGCTATTGCCAGGGCCAAATTATTGTTGGAGAGTGCAGTTGAGACTTTTCAAGGAGGATATAAGAGTGAGATTTGGTGGTTGCTTTCCAAGATATATGAGAAGAATGGTGATAAGAAAAGATTGAATCTAAGTCTTTGGAGAAGTGTTGAGTTGGAAGAAAGTAGACCAGTAAGGGAATTTGAGATTGTATAGATAGTGTATTCTTGTTCATAAATTGAAAGCATTTACATTATTGTATATCATCAGTTAGTAGTTATTACGAATACATAGAAACAATTTTGAGAACTTTTCTTTTAACGAACGCAAATGCTATAAACAACGACAACCACCTCCACCAAACCATCAAATCAAGACTGAACCAAAGCATAAGCCAAAGTCCAAGCCATCAAAAACCCCGTCAGACTTCTTCCCAGATTATCCACAAACACATTCATAAACCAATTCTCAAAATACTGACCTGGTTTCAACTTAGTGCTCAATACCACGAACAACATATTAGTCAATACGTTTGATACAAGAAAGATTATAAATCCAGCATATGATTCGAACTGAAGGATCCCTGTTGAAATACCGTAAATCAATGAGGTTAAATCCTGAATATATAGCAATGATTTCTTGTTGGCCTGTATGCTCAATCCATATTTGACTGGTTTCTCCATATTTCTCAGTATAAATCCTTTTTCATGAGTGATGATAAGTAGGGGAACTTTGCAAAGGATAATTCCCTGTAGTTATAATAATTATAATAATTATATTGTCGACTATCGCGAATGTTGCCTACAAGCCAATAATTGGTAACGTGACTAACTATTGTTCGACTCAGTCATCGTTGAGGAGGCGATAATGATAGGGCCAATTGATAGGTTCATCCTGAAGCAGTAGATGAACAGGACATTGCTGACTCGAGGAAGTTATCCGTAGCCGTTGATACTTCTTCAGCTAGTTCTTCTCAGTAGTGTTGATGTGGGTTACCCTCCCGCTAGGGCCGTTGTTATATAGCTAAAACGTATAGCTTTCTCTCTTAAGCAATCATTAACAAACAAATTCCCTCTGAAATGCACCCAAAAGATCTAATAAGGAATATCTCACTGTACAAACAGGCCTCTTCTTATACATTGAACTCGGTGTGGCCCATCCATCGTCGTTCAGCTGTGTTGATCGTGCTCTTCATCGGTCAACTGGGGGAACTTCGAGTCCTCCTAACAAAAAGATCCAGGTCTCTCAACAACTTCAGTGGTCACGTCTCATTCCCTGGTGGGAAAGTCGACACTGATGATGAGTCTCCTTATGACTGTGCTAGAAGGGAGAGTTTCGAAGAGATCGGGTTGCCTTATGATGATGAGTTGGATAGGCAAGGGTTAAAACTGACAGTGTTGAATTCATTGCCCTGTTATTTATCTAGGACTTTCCTCAGTGTTAAGCCTGTTGTTTGCTTGCTACAAAAAAAGGATGATCGAGAGGTATGGAATAAGATCTCTGATTTAAAGCTGCTTTTGAATGCTGGGGAAACCTCAAGTGTTTTCAGTGTTCCATTATTAGATCTAATTGATCAAAACATCGAAAAGGAATACCTGAAGAAATCAATTCATACCTATAAATGGGGAAATTTGAGATGGCCAATAAAACATTTCTATTATCCATCGAAGAACAAAAATGAAATCTCATGGTTACACGAAATTGACGATTTAAGTTCTGACGATGATTCCTTCATCGATGACATGACCACCACTTCCAACGATGGAATCAAGGATCTATGGGGTCTCACAGCCCAGATTCTATATGACCTATCAAATATCAGTGTGGGACAAGCTGACAAGAATTATATAGGGAATGAGAATCTAATTTATGGATTGTTTGAGTTTGGGAACCAGATGAATCAGCACAAGAGAACTTCATGGGAAAGTGGGATGATTGTCAATGACAAGGTCAATTTTGATGATGTTCTGCCAAAGCATATTTTTGATGATATCAAGAGGGAGTTCAAGCTATAGAATCTTACCATCTTGACTGATTCCGTGCTGGATACTGAAACAATCATACTACCGAAGACACCCAGAACCTGCTACATTCGTGATCCAGAGCTCTGAATAACTGGATATGAAAGAGTTAAGGCGGTTGAAATCACGCAATGCCTATCGGACGTGCACTATCACACAAAACACATCAACTTATTAGAAAGATATAACTACACTATCAAGGAAAAAGTTACCCGTCTTTTGTACCGCAGTAGACAAAATATTCACAGGCCGGTTTCGCGAAAACATATCGAAAATTAGAACAACACGAAAAAAGCATCAAAACTTCCCGATAAAGTCCTCAAATTCATACACAAAATCCCATTCCAAATCCGTCGAATTGCTTCAGTTCAAGTCAATTTAATCACAAATCGTTATTTACAGTGTTGAGTTCATTGAGCCTGCTTTTTTCTTCACCGCTTTTCAATTGAGTCTGAGTGTTGCAAATTAGGTGTTGTTGACAGTTAACCCGATAAGATTCAGACAGATTTGTTTCTAATTGTGAGTTCGATTGGTGAAATTGCGAGAGAATTAGTTACTGACAAGGGTGAATTCAGCTGATATTTGAAAGAGCTTGAAATGTCCGAAGAACAAGAGGAAGTTGATAGGCCAGATCCTGTGGAAGCTGGAGCCGAAACCACCCACGAACAGGAACAGGAAGAGGAACAGGAAACAGCTGAAGAAGTAACTGAACAACAACAAGAAGTAGAAGCTGAGGAATCAGTCGAAGAAACCACGAAAGTTGCCGAAGAACCTACCCCAGTTGCCTCAGAAGACCCTATAACTCCTGCAGAATTACCCGAATCACTTCAAGAAGACGTGACAGAAGCTGAACAATCATCTGATCTACCAAATCCACTACCGAAAATAAGCACACAAACTGAGAACTTAGCAACAACTCCAGAAACCACCAATGGTAGACATTCGCGTGTTGCTTCAATCATTTCCAATGGATCCATCAACTCGACACATATCTCGTTTGTCAAGAGTTTCATCACTACTATCACGGAGCATAAAGATGCCAAAAAATTAGCACCATTGATCAATTCTTCCAAAAAGACATTGGAGAAATTGGAGAGCACAGGGTTTGATTCTGCTTCGGTGTTTGATACGTTAAGATTAGCCTGTGAATCCAAGATCACTGATATTATGATTGCAGCATTGGATTGTTTCTCCAAGATTTTTACATTTCAATTGTTTGAACCTATACTTGTATCCCCTCCAAATTCGACCACTGCAAGTACTACTACAGCCACTGAAACAGCTGAGGGTCAAACCATCACTCCACCTCCAAAGATCAATCTGATTGATGCTGCTATTGAAACAATTGCAAACACTTTTGATGGGGAAGGGACTGATCCTAAGATTGAAGTTCAAGTAGTTAGGGCTTTAGTAGCTGGTGTTTTAAATGAAAATTTACCTGCTCATGGTTCCACTTTATTGAGAGCTGTTAGACAGATTTACAACATTTTCATCTTATCTCTAAGTCCTGCAAATCAAGGAATTGCACAGGCAAGTTTGACTCAAGTTGTGAATGTCGTTTTTGATAAAGTTGAGAAAATCCCAGGAGTGGTAGTCGCCACTCATTCCAATGGGAGATCAAATTCTTTGATTCAATCTCCAATAAGACCCTCCACTCCTGAAGTTGAAGATTCAACACCGTTAACTTTGAAGAAATTGAGAAGCTTGAACGATGATGAAGAAAGAGAAGTCGATCAACAAGACAACGTTGGCGATGAAAATGAATTGATTGTCAAGGATGCGTTTCTGTTATTCAGAGCAATGTGTAAATTATCAATCAAGAGTTTGGATAATGACTCATTAGATATGAGATCTCATTCCGTTCGTTCCAAATTGATCTCATTACACATAATCCATTCAATTATCAAAGAACATATTGAAGTCTTCACATCAGGTGAAGCCGTCATAAACTCATCCAAGGAAAACATTAGATTAGTCGATGGAATTAGACAATACCTGTGCTTAGCTATTGCTAGAAATGCAGCCTCTGCAATCTCACCGGTTTTTGAAACCACGTTGGAGATATTTTGGTTGATTATTTCAAATTTGAGATCTCAGTTCAAGAGAGAAATCCCGGTTTTCTTGAATGAGGTTTATTTCCCTGTTGCAGAATTAAAGACATCAACTTCTCATCAGAAGAGATATTTCCTTGTGATTGTCCAGAGACTGAGTAATGATCCAAGAGCATTGATTGAATTCTACTTGAATTATGATTGTGACTCAAACTGTCCAAATGTTGTGGAGAAACTCACTGACTATCTGACAAAACTAGCATTGACAACCGTTGATATCACACCAAGCCAAAAATTCTCATATAGAGAACATTCAGCAAAATCAATTGCGACTTACAACCTATCACAATTACCATTATTATCAATCTCAAAATTATCAGCTCAATCCAATTTAGAATCACAAAACTTACCGTATCCTGTTGAATATGCTTTGAAAGTCACCGCATTGGATTCAATAGTTGGGATCCTAAGATCTTTGAACTCATGGGCTCAAAAGGGAATCATAACCCCCGAGACTAGATCCTCCTCTTTGAGTGGTGTCACTAGAAAAGCTTCAAGTTCTTCGAACGTTCCATCTTCACCATTGCCTTCTTCTTCCACTGCAACTTTTGGAAATGAGGAGACTGATGATCCTCTTGAATTTGAGAATTTGAAACAACGTAAAACTGCATTACAAGAGGCTATTAGACAATTTAACTACAAACCTAAACGTGGTATTGAACTTTTGTTGAAGAACGGATTCTTGTCAGATAAAGAACCTAAGACCATAGCTAAATTTCTTTTAGAACAGCAAGGTTTGGACAAAGCCGTTATTGGTGAATATTTAGGTGAAGGTGATGATGAGAACATTGCAATAATGCATGCTTTTGTTGATTTGATGGATTTTGAAAAGTTAGGATTCGTTGATGCTATGAGACTATTCTTGCAAAGTTTCAGATTACCAGGAGAAGCCCAAAAAATTGATAGATACATGTTGAAATTTGCTGAGAGATATGTTGATGGGAATCCGGGTGTTTTCGCAAATGCTGATACTGCTTATGTCTTAGCTTATTCCGTTGTGATGTTGAACACTGATCAACACTCCAAGAACGTGAAAAATCGAATGACCGTTGAAGATTTCATCAAGAATAATAGAGGTATTGATGATGGGAAAAGTTTACCTGATCAGTATCTAAGAGATATTTTCACTGTCATTCAACAGGATGAAATAAAATTACAGTCCGAACAACACGCTGCTTTATTATCAGGTGATTTATTACCTGTTCAACATACCTCAAATTTTGCCTTTTTAAGCTCTCGTGATGTCAACAGGGAAGCTTACATCCAAGCATCCAAGGAAATTTCTAACAAGACTGAAAAGTTATTCAAGAATTTAGGTAAAGCTAAGAAGAATGATAATGTTTTCTATCAAGCTAATCATATTGAACATGTTGGTTCTATCTTTGCCACTTTATGGATGACTTTCCTAGCTGTTTTGACCACCCCATTAAAATACTCTGATGATGAAGATATCATCAAGATCTGTTTAGAAGGTTTGAAGCTATCAATCACTATCGCATCATTGTTTGAGTTGGATAATGCTAGAACGTCTTTTATTGGTGGAGTGGTAAATCTAGCTAACTTATCAAATGTCAAAGAATTGACAGATAAGAACGTCGATTGTGTCTCACTTTTGTTGAAAATTGCAGAGACTCATGGTTCTCAACTGAAAGACTCTTGGAAAGATATCTTAACTATGATCTCCCAAGTTGAAAGATTACAATTGATTGCAAAAGGTATTGAAGCTGATGTTGTTCCAGATATCACCAGTGCTAGGGTTCATCGTTCTTCATTAGATTCTCAACGTACTTCTCAATCCACCTCCAAAAATGGTGGTTATTTCTTCGGGTTTGGGAAGAAGACAAGTTTGACTGAACAAGCACAAACCAATCATCATAATCAACATTTAGATCCAACAATTGGACAGAGATTGATCTCAACAGAAATCAGTGTTGCCATTGATAAAGTTTACACCCAATCCTCAACATTACACGGTTCCGCTATTATTGATTTCATTACTGCTTTGACAGAAGTTGCGAGTGAGGAGATTGAATCATCATTGGAAAGTACAACTCCTAGAACTTTCTCATTACAAAAAGTCATTGACGTCTGTTATTACAATATGAATCGTATCAGATTGGAATGGTCTCCAATTTGGACGGTGATTGGTGGATGTTTCAATACAATTGGTACCAAGCACAACTTATCAATTGTTTTCTTTGCTTTGGATTCGTTACGTCAATTAGCAATGAGATTTTTAGATATCGAAGAATTAGCCGGTTTTAAATTCCAAGAAGAATTCTTGAAACCTTTTGATTATATCTTGGAACATGCTAAAGATGTACAGGTTACTGAGATGGTATTAAATTGCTTGAATAATTTAATAGTTTTGAAAGGTTCAAAAATCAAATCTGGTTGGAAGTCAATCTTTGCTGCATTGGCTTATACTGCTAATGATGATCAAGAATTCTTGGTATCAAAGACTGAGCAAATCATTAATTCAGTTTACAATGACCATTCAGAACTTATATTTGCTCATGAAGATGCTTTCTATCAAATGGTTAATGTTTTGAAAGAATTGGCTAAGAATTCTAAACACCAGAGAATTAGTTTACATTCATTACAAATCACCAAGACTATCATTGTTAAAATTGCTGAAGTTACATTGGAGGATTCAACTGAAGATTCTGTCTTGAAGAAAAGTAAAAATCTTTTTAAAGATTTTTGGTATCCATCATTATCAACTTTGAATGATGTCATTATGACGGGTGATGATTTGGAAGTGAGATCAAGAGCTTTGAATTACTTGTTTGATATTTTGGTTAAATATGGAAACAGATTTGATGGTGAATTCTGGGATGAAATTTGTGTTGAATTATTATTCCCAATATTTGGTGTTTTGAGTAAACATTGGGAAATCAACCAGTTTAACAGTCACGATGATTTATCGGTTTGGTTATCCACCACAATGATCCAAGCATTGAGAAATATGATTGCTTTATTCACTCATTATTTCAATGTTTTAAATAGAATGTTGGATGGATATTTGGGATTGTTGATTTCATGTATCTGTCAAGAGAATGATACGATTGCAAGAATTGGTAGAAATTGTTTGCAACAGTTGATCACTCAAAACATGGAGAAGTTCACAGAAGAACATTGGGATAAGATTACTGATGCATTTGAGAAATTGTTTGATTTGACCACTGCTAAAGAATTGTTTGAAGCTGATCCACTAAGAGATGAACATCAACAATCATCCTCTCCATTGTCACAGGAACAAAAACAAGCAGATGAAGAAGATGGTGCCGATTTTACGAGTAATGGCAGTACTGCCACTATTACGAGTACTTCAGCTGCTAAGAAATTATCAAAAGCTAAATCCAAGAATGGAATTGTTGTTAAATGTATTTTACAGTTATTAATGATTGAATCGTTGAGTGAATTATTCGAGGATGAACAATTTTATGAATTAATTTCATATAAACATTTGATGAGATTATCAAACCTATTGGAAAAATCATTCCGTTTTGCAAGAAACTTCAATGATGATTATAACCTTAGAGTTAGATTATGGAATTCAAGAGTCATTGAGAAATTACCAAACTTATTGAAACAAGAATCATCAGCAGCAGCAGTGTACATAAGTGTGACATTCAGACTCTATAGTGATTCCAAGAAAATCACACAAAAGCAAAAAGAAAACATTAGTGCAACTTTGATCCCGATGTGTGTTTCCATAGTGGAGAGATACGTTCAACTTGATGATGCAACACAACAGAGAAACATCACCACATGGAGACCTGTTGTTGTGGAAATTTTACAAGGTTACTGTGAATTAGAAGAGAAGGATTTCCAAAAGAATTGTCCACATGTGTATGATTTGGTGTTAGATATTCTTGATAAGAGTGTCCCATTAGAACTGAGAACAGCCATCAAGGCATTTTTCAGCCGTGTGGGAGATGTGTATGTTAATGAGGAGAGGGAGTGAAAGATCCCTGTTGAAATGATCAGAAACAATCAATAAATAAAGAGTTTATTTAAGTTGTCTTGTTAAATTACTATGAAGAGTAGCTCTGGTATGCGCCACACACCAAGTGTTTTTTTTTTTTTTTTTTTTTAGGAATTAGTTAGTTCCCAGATTTACACAGATTCCCTCGAAATTAACTAGCAGTAAGCGGTCTCAAATTTACGCGCGCCATGTTTTTTTTTTGCCCACAGCGAAACTTTTTTTGAGCCTTCAAAGCGTCGTCGAAAAAAAGTGAAAAAAAAATGCGGCAGAAGACTCTTCAAAATTTGATATTTCAAGCTAATTACTTGTCAATTTTTGTTAAAGATGAGCGTATGTCTAGTCTGTTTGAATGGTTGGGGCTTGATGCTTGAAGGAAAAAGCGTTTTTTTCTGTGAAACTACGGCTTGTTGACGTTGTGATTTGACACTTTTCTTCATTGGAATCATTCAGCTATAAATCCCCCCAGAATCGTTCATTCTTCATGATGATTTTTAGTATATGTTACTAACACCAACAATGTAAAAGAACCCATTTGACCTTTTAGGTAACGACGTTGAAGACGCCAATGACGTTCAATACGTCCCAAAAGAAATCGTCAAGAAGTCAACCTCTTCCAAAAAGACTGATGCTCCACCAGCTTCTGCCACTAAAGACCGTGCTAATAAAGCTCGTCCTCAACCAACTGGTAACGAAGCTGCCATCAAAGATAAATCTGCTGGTAGAGCCGCCAACAAGGCCAAAGGTGTTGAAGATAAATCCACCACCGCCATCAGAAAATCAAAATCTTCTGCTGCTCCAAAAGATCGTCAATCTAGAAGTGGTAAGACTGATTCTTCCAAAAAAGTCAAACAAGCTGGTTGGACCGCTGATGGTGAAACTGAATTAGAAGCTGAAGTTGAAGGTGCTGAAGATGCTGAAGAAGAATTGAAAGCTGATGAAGAACCAAAAACCGTCAAGAAATCTTTGGAAGATTATTTGAAAGAAAAAGAAGCTACTGCTTTCACCACCACTAGAACTTCAAGAACTGTTGAAGCCATTGATGATGCTGATATCATTGTTAAAGAACAAGAATCATTCATCCAACCTACTAAAACCAAAAACTTCAAATCTAAAACTTTGAAGACCAAAAACCTTTTAGAATTCGATGCCACTTTCTCTGATGAATTACCAAAAGAAAGATCAACTCCATCTTCAAGAGGTTCAACCAGAGGTCGTGGTGGTTCATCCACCAGAGGTCGTGGTTCTGCTAACAACTCTACTAGAGGTCCAAGAGCTCCAAAAGCTCCAAGAGGTCCAAAAATTGACGATGAAAACTTTCCATCTTTAGCCTAAGCTAAATTCCTAACCTCCTCGTCTCTTAATTCTAACATTTCTTTCACCTTTTGTTCTCTGAATGTTAATATTGTTATTGTCAGTTAAATCTCCATTTTGATTATATTATGGGGGTTTTGATTGGTTTTGTCCCCCCAAACCTTTACTAAGTTTGAAGTCAAACCTGAGGTTTTTTACTTTGAATTATTACTTGTACAAGGAAAATAGAGAATGAATGTCACACATATCTAAGCATACTTATTATTTGCGATTCTTTTGTACAAGATTTGATTGATTGATGATGGTAATTCATACTTTTTGTTTGATCGATGTAGCAAAGAAGTAAAAAAAAAAAATTATTTTAACGCTTTAAGACTAATTTTCTAATCTCTTCAGGCAAATGTGATAAATCTTCTTCTTCATCATCATTATCAATATCAAATGCATTTGGTTTTTTATTCTTTGCTAATTTTTCTTCATACTTCAATCTTCTCTTTTCTTCTTCCAATTGATATTTTTTTTCTTCTTCTTCTGGATCCCAATCAATCCAAACTCCCAATCTTGAATCTTGTGCTCTTTCTTCAGCATCATAAAAATCATTTTCAAATTTGGTTCTTCTAGCTGAACTTTCATGAACTTGAGCATAACCTTTAGTTAACAGCTCCAATTGATATGGTTTATTGGACCCTTGTAAGAATAAATTTCCAATAAATCCACCAACTTTATCAACATCAAACAATTCCACAGTAATATCTCTTTGTAAGATTCTTTTATTGTTATAATCCAAAACTTGTTGACTCAATGGACTTTCTTTATTCAATGATAACAATCCAGCAAACACTACAACCAATCTAATATTCTCTCTTGGTAAAACAACTCTAACACGATTTGGACTAATAACAAATTCAACAATCCCTTGAATCTTTAATTTATTCTGTAAAGTTCTTAAATGAATTTTAGCTCTACCTGGATCTTGAGAAGCTTCAATAAATTTTTCAGGTTCTGGAATTTTTGATGAATGAATACCTTTTTTTTCTTTAATAGCAATTGATTCAGCTTCAATCAATGAATCCCAAGAATTTGAACGATCTAGATCATCATGACGATGTCTAATGACAGTACTATATCCATTTAAAACAATAGTCTCAGCTAAATTTTTCCCATTAGGTAGAATGATGGTGACCAATGGTGTTTCATTTCTGAAAGCATCAGTTAAAATACTAACATTCTTCCCAACGTATTTACGAACAAATTCTTTAGCTTGTGGTAAAAATGCACCATTTGTATCGTTGGATCTTGGAGATCTAATTGAAGTCAAATGAACCAATTGTTGGGTATTGTTGGAAAGATCAATAGCAAATGTATCAGGTGAAATGACTCTAGCAATTGTACCTTGAATAGTTGAACCAACTTTGAAAATTGAAGAATTCACATTCCCATTTTTCACAATGATTGTTGGTTTTACCAATGATTTCCATAAACCTTTCCCACCAGTTTTTGCAGTCTTCTCAGAGTTTCTTAACAAAATCATACCTTCACTACCAATAAATGAAGATTGCCAATCTGAAACTTGAGCTAAACCAGCAAGCAAGATTTTTTCACTAATATTCCCAGCAGGATGGAAGATTTTAACCACAGGGACATCAGTAGAACTTGTCCCTACAAACTGTACAAAAACTTTTTGTTTACTCAATCTTGTCTCCACATACTTCTTAGCCTCATCACCAAAAGGTTCTCCAACAGTACCTGTCTTGATATCACTGGATCTTGGAGTCTTGATCCCAGCTATTAAAGTGACCAATTCCACATCTTCTCCATCGTCAAAATAAATATGGGAAACAACCCTGTCACCGGAAATGATCTTGTCAATGATGGCTTTATACTTGAAGTCCTTACGGAAGCGTCCTTTAATCAAACTCATGGCTCAATTCTTGGATTCTTTGTTTGGGGGGATATTATTATGTCCTGTTTTTAAGAAAGTTGGAAAGTTTTGGTGTTTGTTTGTTCTTTCTAATTTTGATGTTCAGATTCGCGAACAATTTGATTATTCACACTTTTTTTAATATCATTTCTGATTATTTGATGGTGTTATCAAATGGGGGGACCTTCTATGGGCCTTGTTAAGTTGGAATTTCTACACTCTTTAAGCTTCAAAATGAATCTCAAAAATAATGGGTGCAGTTTACTATACAAAATCAACAGGCAGAGAAGGATCAATCATCATACGGGAGGGGGG